>JAJAQF010000189.1:36925-58429 GCA_020510985.1 Pholidichthys leucotaenia | reverse complement strand
ACACATACACGAGTTGCCCAACTCTGTACGCCGGGGCAGGTCTTCTGTGCCGGTCCGCCACGGTCCTGTTGCGCTCCGCCGTGCGTAAAAGCGCATGACGCGCGGCAGCCCAGGTGGAGCGGAACTGCCTAAGGTGCGCCCTAACAGAGGGGACAGTCACCTCGTTCTCCTGCGCTGGAAACAGCGGGGGGTCGTAACCCAGGGACGCCTTGAAGGGGGACATCCCCGTTGCAGAAGAGCGGGCGGTGTTGTGGGCATACTCCACCCAGGCGAGATGGTTGCTCCAGGACGTCGGCTTGGATCTAGTAACACAGCGGAGCGCAGCCTCCAGCTCCTGATTGGTCCTCTCACACTGCCCGTTAGACTGGGGGTGATGGCCGGAGGAGAGGCTCACCTTGGCTCCGATGGCGTTACAAAAGGATCTCCAAACCTCGGATGAAAATTGGGGACCCCGGTCCGAGACCACGTCCACCGGAATCCCGTGCAGCCTGACCACGTGTTGGACGAGGAGGCCCGCCGTCTCCAGGGCAGTAGGGAGACCTCGCAGGGGAATGAAGTGTGCAGCCTTGGAGAAACGGTCCACAATGGTCAGGACGGTGTCAAAGGAGTTGGAAACGGGGAGTCCGGTGACGAAGTCCAGTGCGATGTGCGACCAGGGCCTGCCGGGGACGGGCAGAGGCTGGAGCAGACCCGCTGGGGGGGCATTTCCCGACTTGCTGGTGGCACAGATTGGGCAAGCCCGGGCGTAGCGGGCTGCATCCCTCCGCAGGCCTGGCCACCAAAAGGACCGTTGGAGGAGGCTGATCATCCGAGAGGTGCCGGGATGACAGGTGAGCCGGGAGGTGTGGAGCCAGTGGATGACCTCTCCTCGGACCGCAGATGGGACGAACAGTCTTCCCTCCGGTCCGCCGCCAGGATCAGGTTCCACCTCCTGCGCCTTCCGGATCTTGTCTTCAATGTCCCAAGAGATGGCACCGAGGACGCACGACCTGGGCAGGATAGTGTGGGGCGTCTCCTCAGCCTCCACGGGGGTGAACTGCCTAGAGAGGGCGTCAGGCAGGCCGTTTTTGGAGCCCGGCCTGAAGGTGATCGAGAAGCGGAACCTGGCGAAGAACAAAGACCAGCGCGCCTGGCGGGCATTCAGGCGCTTGGCAGATCGTAAATACTCTAAGTTCTTGTGGTCCGTCAGGACCACAAACGGCAGGTCCGCCCCCTCTAGCCAGTGGCGCCACTCCTGTAAGGCGAGTTTAATGGCCAGGAGCTCTCTGTCCCCCACATCGTAGTTCCTCTCCGCCGGGGACAGGCGCCGGGAGAAGAAGGCGCACGGCCGTTTGGCGCCATCGTCAGGTGACCGCTGGGATAACACTGCTCCCACTCCCGTGTCCGATGCGTCCACCTCCACAATGCACTGCAGCGCGGGGTCGACCTGGCGAAGGACCCGGGAGGAGGAGAACTCCGCCTTCAGCGCCCTAAAGGCAGCAGCGACCTCTTCAGTCCACCGGAACGGGACCTTCGGGGACGTGAGGCGGGTCAGCGGTCCGACGATCGAGCTGAAATTTGGGACAAAGCGGTGGTAAAAATTGGCGAAGCCAACAAACTGTTGCACCTGCTTCCGGGATGCGGGAGTAGGCCACTCCACCACCGCCTTCACCTTCTCTGGGTCTGGGAGCACCTGATCTTGAGCGATGATGAATCCCAGGAAGGATGTGGTCCTAGCGTAGAATTCGCATTTCTCAGCCTTCACGTACAGACGATTCTCCAGCAGTCTTTGGAGGACCCGCCTCACATGGACCTGGTGCTCGTCCCTGGACCTGGAGAAGATAAGGATGTCATCCAGGTAGACGAACACAAAAAGGCCGATGAAATCCCGGAGGACGTCATTAATGAGGCGCTGAAAGACGGCAGGAGCGTTGGTCAGCCCGAACGGCATGACGAGATACTCAAAGTGGCCGTTCGGGGTACGGAAGGCTGTCTTCCATTCATCTCCCTCCCGGATCCGGACGAGGTGGTAAGCGCTGCGTAAATCCAGCTTGGTAAACCAGGTCGCCCCCTGGAGGGAGTGAAAGGCAGTGTCCATGAGGGGCAGGGTGTAACGGTCCCTCTCAGTGATGTCATTCAGCGCTCGGTAGTCTATGCAGGGGCGGAGGGATCCGTCCTTTTTCCCGACAAAGAAAAACCCTGCCCCCACGGGTGACGACGATGGGCGAATAATCCCAGCGCTCAGAGATTCCTTCAGGTATGTATTCATGGTCTCCTTCTCCGGCGCCGACAGGCTGTAGAGCCGACCAGATGGCAGGGGAGCCCCCTGGCGGAGGTTGATGGCACAGTCATATGGTCGATGCGGGGGAAGAGACATAGCTTTCGATTTGCTAAATACCATACCCAGGTCGTGAAATTCTGGAGGCACCAGTGACAGGTCCGGAGGTGCTGTATCCGCCACAGGGGGAGCCGCGGATGGGGAGCAGGCAGCGGACTGAAGGCAGGTGCCCATACAGAAGGTACTCCATGCCGATACCCCAGCGGACCTCCAGTCCAGGACAGGGTTGTGGAGGCGTAGCCAGGGATACCCCAGGATGACGGGCGACACAGAGTTGGGCAGGACGTAAAATACCATCTCCTCCCGGTGGTTCCCTGAGATGATGACTGGGACAGGCATGGTTTGGTGAGAAACTCTCCCAAGGGAGGCACGGGAGAGATGGACCAGGGAGATGGGGTGTTTTAATGCCTGACAGCGGATGCCCAATCGGGTTGCCAGGCCTTGTGAAATGAAGCTGCCCTCTGCGCCCGAATCCACCAGTGCGTGGGTGAGGTGCCCAGTGGGATTGTGGCAAAAACGGATGGGCAGCTTTAATTGAGTGAGAGAGTCTAACCGGTTGGGACCCGCGAGGCTCCCTACAGCGATTCGCGGACCCCGCCGACTGGCTTTCCGCGGGCAACGCTCCACAGTGTGTTGGTCACCTCCGCAATACATGCAGAGGCCCAACTCACGGCGGCGTTGTTTCTCCGCAGGGGAAAGCTTGGTCCAGCCCGTCACCATCGGCTCCGACTCCTCGGGGCACAATGCTGGCGGCGCCGCCAGGGGGCGAGCTTGGAACAGGTGCGGCGAGACTCCACGAGGGCGAGAAGAAGAAGACTTCCGCCCCGAGGAGCGCTCGCGCAGCCTGTTATCCAAACTTATCGCTAAGGATGTCAGCTCCGCTAGCGTCCCAGGGATATCCCGTCCAGCCAGTTCATCCCTCAGATCACTATTGAGGCTGCGGAGGAACAGGCCACAGAGGGAGCGTTCCTCCCAGCCCAATTCCTCCGCCGCTACCCGGAAGTCGACCGAGTAGTCCGCTGCCGACCGGCCTCCCTGCTGGAGAGCGAGGAGCCGATCGACCTGGACCGTCTCGGTTTGAGAATGGTCAAAGACCTCCAGAAAGCGCCTCACGAACTGGTCATAGGTGAGGGTGGCATAACTGGGCCTCGCCATTACGGCGTAGGTCCAAGTTAACGCACGCCCCTCCAGAAGATTCCCTATGTAACCAATCCGACTGTGATCCGAGGGAAAATCTCCGGGCACACGGTGGAACACGGACTCACACTGCATAATGAACCCCCGCGCTCCGCCGAGCTTACCGCTAAAGCGGGCGGGGGTCGGAATCGGTGTGAGCCGAACCGGTGCCACCGGAGCCGGCTGGACGGCCGCTGGAACAGCAGGAGCCGCGCCGCCCTGACGAGCCGGGGGGAACGGCTGTTGAGGATCCAAGCGGCCCAACCGGTTAGTTAAATTCAATAATTGATTAAAGATCACCTGTTGTTGATAAGCTATTTGATCCACTCTAGCCTCGAGAGTGGAAAACCGGTGTGCGAGCCCGCCGTCCGCCGAGCCGCTCGGCTGAAGCCGTACTGACATAACGCACGGCTCAGGAGACGCACACACACAGGCTTAGAGTAGTTCAAAGAGTTTATTAACAGCAGGAGTGAGTGAGTGCGTGTCTGCGGGATGTAAATGTGTTGGTGATGGTGTCTGCTCCAGGCACAGAGGCAGGTGACCGTACAGCCGAGCAACCCTATGGAGAGAGCACAGGGAGAGGGTGACGGGCATACACCAACACAGGAGGGATTTATGGCGAGAGAAGGACTTACTTGGTGGGTCAGGACAGCTGGCACAACAAGGGGGCGAAGCCCGAAAGACAGCCACCTGGAGAGCTCTGTACAGCAGCGAGGATTGGGCGATGGAGTGGAGATGTCCGCCGCTGGGGAATCCACCTGTGCACAGGGGAGAAGACTGAAGAAAAGAGGTAAGCGATCTTCTTACCAAAGTGGTGACGCTGAAGGGAAGTATGCTCACAACGGTGAGGGACGAAGTCTGACGGCTTCAGGCCGAGCCTCCGGGCGAGACGGCCTTTATCCCTCGCCGCTGATGATTGTCAGGTGCGTGAGCAGGTGGCGCCGCTGATGAATGGCGCGGCGTGACACGCACAAATTAAAACTTTAGTAGAGATATGTAGCCCAGTCTACACTGCACAATGGAAGGAGATGGAATGCCAAATAACAAGTGACATTCCCCTACAGGTGATAATAGGGAACAGTGCCTTACCTAAACTTTTGAATAACACTAACCCATGGCTAGAGACCCCACTAAAAATTTGGTTTAAGATAGTCAGAGAGAATCAAACAAAAGCACCCTATCGATTACTGCAATGGATTGCCTGTGATCAAGACTTTACTCCTAATAAAACAGACACTAGATTTAAAAAGTGGAAAGAGAACGGACTGATAAAATATTATGATTTTTTTAAAGGGCAAACTTTAAGAAGTTTTGAAGATTTGAAAAAACAAGGTCTAATAAATCAAGACCTTTACAGGTTCTTTCAGCTTAGACACCACATAAACAAAATACTTAAAAAGGAGGATTTGGAAAGGGCCCAGTCAGGTGTTCTGAAGGTTTTCTTAATGGCATATAAAGAGATCCCAGGGATCAGATACATTTCTAAAATATACCTTGGTCTTCAAGACTTAAAAGGAGACAACACATCATATATAAAAGAGAGATGGGAAAAAGAGGGGAATTTCACTTTACAGCTGGAAATACGGGAAAAGCTAAATAAACAACAATGGAAAAGTACCTCATCCCTGCAGTGGAGAGAATTTGGATGGAAAAATTTGGTAAGATTTTTCAGAACACCTGCACAAAACAAATTTACTCGTAAAGGGTTGAATTGTTGGCGCTTGTGTGGTGAAAAGACTGCAAATCATTTTCATGTGTTTTGGTCATGCCCAGTTATCCACCAATATTGGACCAATGTACAGACAATATTGGGGAAAATATTCAAAATAACAGTTCCCTTTTCTTTTGTAACTTTGTATTTGGGTTTACTACCCGAATCACTGGAAAGACGAGGAGAAAAATATTTATTCACTGTTTTAATATTGGCAAGTAAAAAAGCGCTAACAAAAAAATGGATGTTGAAGGACTGTCCTACACCTGAAGATTGGATTAACGTGATTCAGGACATTTATTTGATGGAAAAGTTGACATTTGCACTGAGACAGGACATGGATGGGTTCTTGAACTTTTGGCAACCATGGAACGCATATGTATCTTCCATCAGATGTAATCTTTGACAAATACCATTTCAATAATGGCACCTCTCTTTGTTCCAATGCTACTCAGATACTATTTTATTTTATTTATTTTTTTTGCTCTTTTGTTTTGTTTGTTTTCTTTCTTTTTTTCATCTTTTTTGTTTTTTGTTCTTTTTAATTTCTCTTTTTCTTTCACTTAAAAAAAGGGTGTTGTAAGAATTATTTTTCCAATGTTGTCAAAAAACAAAAAAAAGGGAATGTGATGAAAAAGTAAACAATGCAATGCTGTAATGACATGTATACCCTTGTAAAAAAAAATAGACTGTATATTCCAAACCTTCGGGAAAAAAAATGTGGGTTTTTTTTAAATTATTTTTTCTTATAAAATGTACAGCTTCTTGTGATAAACTTTGATCTCATAATTTTGAATTTTTTTGTACATTTGAACCATTTTTTTTTAAATTGCATCTTTAATCTGACTGATTTGTGTTAAACTTTCCTCGTGTTTTCCAGTAAAATCCAAATCATATAAACAGTAAACAATAATAAATCAAATATTTTCTGAGTCAGAATTTAAAACAAATCCAGTGTAACAGGAAGAAAATCTTGACTGTAATTTAATCCACTTTAAAGTAATAGCTGTCATAACCCGAGTGTCGGTTCTGGCCACACTCGGGTCTCATATCTTTTGTTTCCCTGGCTTTGGCAGCTGAGGATTCCTTCCAGCTCCTCGGGCTCTTATTGTGAAGGTGCCCAGGGAAGCTCCCTGCTGTCAAAGTCAGCTGCTGCTCCGCTGTCATTAGGAGCAGCTGTGCCGCGTTGGGGTCATTAGCCGCCAGAGATATAAGCGGGTGCTAAATGTCCTCCAACGCGGCAGTCTCTGTTATGTTCTCCTGTTATGTCCACCTGTTACGATCATCTGCTATGATCATCTGTTATATTCAGCTACGTTCTGATGGTGCTCCTATATGCTCAGGTATGTTCCTGTTTGCCTAGCTCATCTTTGTTAACGTTGTCGTCTGGCGCATCGGGTGTTCCCCGGCTCAGACTTCACCCAGTCACTGTATGTGTTCTGTGTGTGTTCGTCCTTCTCAATAATAAAATACCACTGCAAACTCACTGGTGACTGAGGCGTCTTGTGACGGTCCGTGAGGGCCGTCGTGACAATATCCAGAGTTCAGCCAGCTGTTCTGGAGTCAGTTTATTCTTCCAAAATGGACTGAGGGAAGAGTGAAAAGTGTCCTGCAATCAAACTACTCAGTAAAGTGTGATTTAGTGAAAAAGTTATTGAGTCCACGTCCTTGAAAAAAATCTAACTTGTTAATATTAAACCTCTGCTCAGCCCATAATAGAAATCACTGATGGAAGCTGAATTCTACAGAGATGGAAGTTAAAATGACAGAATCAGCAACTATTTTGCTTCATCATTCATAAAAAATGAAGATGAAAGTCACATGATTTGACCTTAGTTTCCTCCATATTTGTAGTCCCTCAGGTGCCACTTAGAGAAGCACATTAGTAGCAGGAGAAACCAAGCTGCTGCTGTTTAATGTGAACTGTGTTCTCTAGATCAGAACAATCACACAGTTTCAGGATGAAAGTCAGAAAGCTGTGAATCCTCAGCAGAAACCTCTGATTAACTGAAGGAAACCTGTCAGATCATTATTACTGATGAACAGGTGATTTCCTCCATCCTTCTAGAGACTAAAATGATCTTGAATTCTTCCACTTTGCTGGTTAACCTTGTTGGACAGATTGAAGCCAGATGTAAACGAGGCTGAGCTCTGACTGAATTCTGATTGGCTCAGTGAACTTTGAAGTTAGATGCTCCATGGATGTTTCTCTCAATCACACAGAGGTGGAGGTTGAGAAAAGATCTGATTCTGTCTGCAGGAGAAAAGCAGCAGCTGAGAAGTAAAACTGAGCTCATTAATGGATATAATGAGTTAGTTCATGACTTTTGTCGGTGGGTCAGTTCTTAAATGTTTCTATTTTCTCTTTTTATCAAATTAATAAACCAGAACAGCTGACCAAGCAGACCTGAATGAAGATTTTAGTTTCATTTCTAACTGATCATATTTAGGGCAAATTGATCAAACATCTGAAACAAGTTGTCTTTTTCTGTCCTTGATCTGATATATTTTGACATAGTTTGGACTATATTATGGTGGCAGATGATTATTAATATGGTCTGTTTTCTTTGAAGATATGACTTGTCAAGAATCTGAATCCTCAAAAGACTGTATATTAGGTCCATACCTCAATAAAGATTCAAGACACAAAGAATTCTTTTATGAGTTTTACATGCAATTTTACTTGCAAGGAGTACAGGCGATGATGACATTCAGCACTGCACTGAGGCAGTCTCAGTGTCTTACAGCTTTTATACAAGCAGTGTACATGAGTCATACAGGCAGTTTGAGTCATACAGACAGTTTCTGAGTCAGACAGGCAGTTGTCCAATCAATCAAGTTCACAGTATTTTTCCACTACTTATATATCAATGGTCATATAAAATGATAAATGCAAAGCAAGTATGTACATTTTCTGACATTTCCCTCCTGTTATCATTTTATAACTACTTTGGGCAGATGCCGTTATTTATCAGTAACATGTAACTTCAGCTTTACTGATTTTTTACATGTACATCATTTGCATCAAAAGTCCATTACACAGGAGATTGATCACAGGCATCACAATCAGAACCAAAATTATCCTCAGTCTTAGGAAGGGGAAAATACTGGCCCTGGCATCGTTTGCTGACATCATAGTCTGTAACATGAAAGTGTGTTGAGTAAGAGCTCTATCATAGATCTAATGCAGGGAATGACACACATAAACAGCACACAAAATATCATCAACAAAACTAGCACTGGGGTTAACCATTTTAAAATAGCTTGCCACCATTGACCAGAAAGGAACCAAGAAGACAGGTTCCAGTTTTGGGGTATATCCTTTAAGCTATCTAGATGTTGGCGCACACCACGCAATCTGCTAATTATTGTGGTAATATTGTCAGAGGAGTCAGGGATGAAAGTGCAACAATGTTCTCCAATGATAGCACATACACCTCCTTTCTCAGCAAGCAATAGGTCAAGAGCGATACGGTGCTGAATTATCATAGCTTTCATGACTGCCTTTTCTGGATCCTTTTTAATGAAAAGAGCAAGGTCAGTAACAATATCAGTAAGATTTTCCAATGCCCAATACACGTCATTCATTCTGTGGCTCAGGTAGGCAACTCCATACATAGGGAACGCAGTCATAAAAACACCGCGAAGATCGCTCATCAAAGGAGATGATTTGGTGGACTCTGCAGATCTTTTAGTTCTAGAATGGGATGCAGTATTTAAAGCAGTAATGTTCGTGGTAAATATATATGAAGCTGGGATCATTTTTGCCAGGTAACATGTACCACACCATCGTTTGGGGAGCCACAAATAAACCTTATGGCCACACACCCAAACGTAATCTCTCGGGCAGGGATACCTGGTTTCATCTGGAACCCTAATATTAAGGCCTGGATAGCCAAACCACCAGCCTGGGGCTTCCTTTGCAATAGCTGTCATGTTCCAGGTGGGGACATCTTTAGAATTACATGATTGACCAGTACCATTACAATACTTATGTTTGGCCACGTCCTCACTGAAAGTGGCAATAGGGAAATTTTCGACACACTGGCTATTACCTAAAAAATTAGCTGCATCCTGCCAATATGTACCGCTCTTACTAGTGCAATTTATCTTAAAAAGGAACCTGTGGTGGATCCTGTGCTAAGGAAAATGACTTCATATTAGTCCTGTTAACAAAACTGGTGAAATTCTTTGGCAATCTCCAATCAGTGGAGGTTGGATCAGGATTATACTAAGTACAGTTTGGCATGGTTTTTCTAAAGAATGCCTCATTATTATATGGGTAAAACGGATAAGCAGCAAGAATGCAAATGGAATCTGTTAAATTAGCTGGTTTGGCTGTCAAAACAGGACTGTGATGTGCATGATGAGGAACAATAGAGCACACAAAACAATTTGAAGCGTTGTATGTTGTTGCAGTCAACTTAGCTAACTTATACCACTCATTGTGTAGGTGGGTGCTGTGGTCAACAAGTCCTCTCTTTAGTCACCCCCGTGGGTTGTTTCCACCTGTGTCCTGAGGGTTTCTTAGAGCCGGGAATGACCACCATCCCACAGTCATAAGCAGTACAAAACACAAAGCTAGCAGCACCTTTGGTGCCATGCTTCTACCTGAGAGAGTACCCCTCCGGGCCTCTTTCTTCACCAGGTTTGAGACAATCTCCCTAAATGGAGGGGGCCACTGTTACCCCACACACCGAGGTGTGTATCCCCTTTGTAGCTGGACTTACTCAGGGAAGCAGGTCAGTTCACTTACAGGCACCCGTAGTCTCTTAACGTGTGAAAGGTGAATCCAAGATGGTCGTTGAGCAATACATACTGCAGTGGGGGTGGTCAACAGCACTTGGTGTGGTCCAAGCCACCTTTCTGAGTTCCAATGCTGACGGTGGTGGTTTTTGATGAAGATGTAATCACCAGGTTGCAGAGGGTTATCTTGTCCCTTCTGTGGAGCAGAGAGAGATCTGACAGAATCAATATACAGTGGTACCTCTACTTACGAAATTAATTTGTTCCGGAAGTATTCTCGTAACGTGAAAATTCCGTAAGTAGAGGCGCGTTTTACATGTAAATGCCGTAATCCGTTCCAAGCCCCCCAAAATTCGGGCATAAATTTTTTATAAATCATAAAAACGCATCAAAACATGTTACAAATACATGTTACAATTAGATTACTGCACAATAAACATAAAATGAGAGTTTAAAATGAGAGAAAGAATAATAAAAGAGAATAATAAAAGAGAAAGAATAATAAAAATTATGTTCATTTACCTTTTAACTGCTATCGTCGTCGTCACCTTTTGCCTTCTTTGGTTCATGTTCTGTCTCATCAGTGGTTTTTGCCTGACGTTTTGTGAAGAAATGATCCAAGGACGTTTGCTTTTGTCGGCTTGTAAGGGCTTCCTTTTGTTTTAATACCGTGCTGATCGTTGATGTATTACGGCCATATTCTTTGGCGAGATCAACCAAACGCATCCCCTTTTCATACCTTTCGATTATCTCCTTCTTTGTTTGTATGGACAAAAAAACTCTCTTCTTCTTTTCTCCTTTTCTACTTATCTCCGTCACTTTCTTGGGGCCCATAGCGAATAAATGTTAATTCTGTACTGTACACACACGTAAAACTTTCACCTTGTTCTTAATAAAGTTTTGGAAAAAAAAACAAAACAAAACTTCGTGGCCAATGGGATACCAGGAAGATGCTAGGCGATAGCCAATGGCAGAGCAGCTACAGGTATGTTTACGTTCAGTAAACTACGGGAGCTGCGAGGAGCGCGTACTTTTTTGCCTTTCGTATCCTGAAATTTCGTTCGTAACAAGAGGCAATATTTTCCCGTTGAGGCGTGTCGTAACCTGAAAATTCCGTATGTAGAGACGTTCGTAAGTAGAGGTACCACTGTAGTCTTTGTTCTCATATGCCTTCCTCAAATGGGTTACCAAATCACTGTTTATTTGAGGATGTCAAGGGCTTTATTTCAGGCAGCAAATACGGTCTATGAAATGCACATTCAAAAGGTGACAGTCCTGTTTTGGCATCAGGTATGGTATTTATAGTCATGTTTACTATTTTTAAAGCTTCTGGCCATGCTTTGCCTGTGTCCTTCATGACCTTTGCAAGCATTTGTTTCACATTGGCATTTTTTCTTTCTACAAGGCCTGCACTTTGTGGGTGGTAAGCAGTATGAAATTTGATCTGGCTTCCTACAGCTTGAATTAAATGTTGGACTGTTTGTGCTGTGAAATGAGTCCCATTGTCTACGTAAATCAGTTCTGGAATCCCAAAAGTAGGAAAAACATGGTCCAGCAAGGTCCTGCACACAAATGCTGCATTTGCTGAGGATGTTGGATGTATTTCTGTCCATTTTGTAAAGGTGTCAATCAACACCAGGCAATACTGTAGTTTCCCATGTTTACCTAATTCAATAAAATCCATACACCATTGACTGAAAGGTTCTTTTGGTGCAGGGAATGATCCTTGCCTTGTTCTCATTGCTCCTTGAGCATTATTTTGAAGACAATTTATGCATTTTTGGCATGTTTTCTTTGCTTCCTTCAAAATATTAGGACAAAAAAGTGTTTTTCCAACATCCTCATCATCCCTCCTGTTGACACATGGCCTAGGCCATGTGACACCAAGGCAGCCCATCTGTATAATGTGGGTGGCAGAACAATTTTTCCATCAGGCATGCAAAATGTACCTGAATCATTTTGACATGCATCAGGAGGAAGTTCCATATTGCTTTGACAGTCTTTTAAGACATCAAGATTCTTTGCCCATGTGAGTGCAGAGATCAAAGCAAGCAATTCAGCCATTTGAGCTGATGCAGGCTGTGGAACATTTTCCACAATCAGGATTTCAGTCAATGTTGTCACAGCATAAGCAGTGGATGTTGACTGGCAAATATTGACGCAGGGACTGCTGAACACAGTCAAGGTCAAAAATGCTGCTATCATTAGTCACTGGTAGAACAGTAGCAGGATTGAGGGAAGCACACCTAACAAGTTTAACATGTGGCTGGGACAACAGGGTTATTGTATATGACAACAGTCGTGCTGGTGACAAGACTGAATGTTTGTCCTGCTGCAACAACCCTTCTACAGCGTGGGGAACATGTGCAATTAAAGGATGGTAAAGAACCACACCCAACACAGAGACTGCCATCGCCGCTGCAGCTACTGCCTGCACACAGACAGGAAATCCTGCAGCAACAGAGTCAAGCCTCCGTGAATAAGAAAGTGGTCTGTATTGTCCAGCATGTATTTGAGTCAGAACTGCAGTCATATGCTTATCCTGGACATCACAGAACAGATGAAAATTCATATCATAATTTGGCAAGACTAACGCACATACTGTAGTCAGTATGTGTTTCAACTCATCAGTGACTTCTTTATGTTCTGCCGTCAACTCTATGTTGGAGGCTGGTGTAACGTTTGAATTCTTCAAAATGTCATATAGTGGAGCAGTTTTTTGTGAATAATTTGGAATCCATGCTCTGCAGTAATTGAAAGTCCCCAGTACTGACATTGTTTTTTCGTCTGTGGGTATGGGAGTTTTTGAATAGCTGCTAACGGTTCCTTAATGCTCTGAATTTTGTAATTTGTTTTTTTCTGTTTGTGTTTGTTTTTATTATTTTCCACATCCTTGGTCGGCTTTTGCGTTGGTGTCTGCAGCCGCCACCGCCCAAAGATTGGCACATTGGAACTCCGCGTTTGTTTTTTACTTTTTTTTTTTTTCTGCTTGTAATGTCAACTGTTGAGACGAGAACTGCACATTCGTCTACATCCAGTGTAGGTTTAAACGAGTAATCTTTTTCCCATTTAGACAAAAAATTTCGGGATTTTTTTATTTGATCTTTTTCCTTTAATCGATTATTATAGTTTTTTACTGTCCGGTGCGCCGTCTCTTCCTTTTGCTTTTGTTTTGATTTCCTTTTGTCTTCTGTTTTATCTGACCCATTTTCTTTGTATCAGGAAAAGTATAGTAACTCACTACACTACCATTACACCTCTTAGGTGACCTCATATTCTTTTTCGGTCCCAGACCGGGTGTCTCAACCCAAACTATTAATCTTACACTCTTCTCAGACTTATGAGCAACACTCACTTATTGATTTTGAAAGATTCTTGTGGCTCTTTGCTACATTACTCACTCAGCATGGATTAGGAGATTCTTGTAACGTATTGAGAGTGTATACTGACTTAATTATACTCTTTTCTCATTTATGAGCAACACACTTATTGATTTTGAAAATATTCTTGTGGCTCCTTATTACATTACTCCCTTGGGATGGACTAGGAGAGTCTTGTAACATATTGAGAGTATATACTAACTTTTATTCGTTTTACGGTCCCCGACCGGGATATAGGAAACTCACTATATCCTTTTTCTCAATAACAAAAGGTTTTATGGTCCCCGACCGGGATGTAGGATACTCACTATATCCTCTCACTCAATATTACATTACTCACTCGGGATGGACTATGAGAGTCTTGTAACGTATTGAGAGTCTCAATAACAAAAGAAAAAGGAATGGATGTCACTTCTTATCCTAATCAAGGATGGATGTCACCAGATGACACCGGAGTCCAAGTTGTCCCCCAGGTTTTTCCCTGACGTCGGGTTGTCAATGCTGACTGTTGTCAGACCATGCATGGATTTTAACCCGGAGGGTGCGTCGGCTAGTGATTGACATAACGCACGGCTCAGGAGACGCACACACACAGGCTTAGAGTAGTTCAAAGAGTTTATTAACAGCAGGAGTGAATGAGTGCGTGTCTGCGGGATGTAAATGTGTTGGTGATGGCGTCTGCTTCAGGCACAGAGGCAGGTGACCGTAACTGATGGCGGCAGCGCGCTTGGACACAGCGGCCCCTCTTGGCATCAGCGAGTGTGAGAGTTTTGAGTGTTGTGATCTTCCTAGACGTACATTCTGTAAAACTTACAACCATGAGACCTTATTAAACATCAAGGTACTGCACGCTGCAAGAATCGCGGCGATCGGTTGTGATTTGGACATTCTACGCCAGCATGGAATTCTGGCGGAGTCCCCGCTGGAAGCTACCCGAGAGAGGAGGAAGCGGAAGCGGAGCAAATGCAAGCAAAAGTGCAGAAAAAGGGCCGGGATCCATGCTACGCTAAAGGCTAATCCCTCCAGACCAGCGGTACCGTCGCTTCTTCACTCTAACGTCCGCTGCCTCGAAAACAAGGTGGACGAGCTGCGTCTGCTGAGAGAAACCCGGAGAGAGTGGAGAGACTGCTGTGTGTTTGTTTTCACGGAGACATGGCTCCACAGCAACATTCCTGACGAGGCCATTCAACTGGAAGATATGGCGATGTTCCGTGCCGACAGGGAAACGGCGAGCTCCGGTAAGAGCCGGGGGGGTGGGCTATGCATCTATGTTAACAAGAACTGGTGCGTTAATGCCACGTTAGTATCTAAACACTGCTCTCTGTTGGCGGAGTTCCTTATTGTAAATTGTCGGCCACATTATTTGCCAAGAGAATTCAGCAACGTGTATGTAGCTGGTGTTTACATAGCGCCGAGCGCTAACGCTAACGCTAATGCTAAGAAGGCACTCGGGGAACTGCACAATGCGATTAGTGAAATCCAAGCTTCACACCCGGACAGTTTTGTGGTGGTTGCGGGGGATTTTAACCACACCAGCCTAAAGACTGTGCTCCCCAAGTTTAAACAATGTGTAGACTTTAAGACCAGAGGAGAGAATATGTTGGACTTAGTGTACACAAACACAGATGCATATAAGGTGATACCCCGCCCCCATCTCGGCCATTCTGATCACTTGTCCGTGATCCTGCTGCCTGCCTACAAACCTTTATTGAAGCGCAGCAGGCCAGCAGTGAAACAAATCAGAATTTGGCCAGAGAGTGCAACCTCTGCACTGAAAGACTGTTTTCTGCACACAGACTGGGAGGTCTTCAAAATAGCAGCCTCCCAGGAAGACAAGACAGATGTGGAGGAGTATGCTGATACAGTCACCAGCTACATCTCGAAGTGCACAGAGGATGTCACTACAGTGAAGACCATCACTATGCGGGGTAATCATAAGCCCTGGATGACTGCAGAGGTGTGCTTGCTGCTTAGGGTCAGAGATGCAGCCTTCAGAGCGAAGGACAGGATCGCCCTCCGCTCAGCCAGGTCTGCGCTCTCAAAGGGAATTAAGGCGGCAAAGCGCGCCTATGCGGAGAAAATCCAGGGACACCTCTGTGACACTAGGAACACCAAGCAGATGTGGCAGGGAGTTCGGACACTGACGGGCTATAAGTCTAGGCAGGGGGTCGATGATGACGACGCTTCGCTTCCAGACAGGCTTAACGTCTTCTTTGCACGTTTTGAAGCATCAAACTCGACAATCAGAGGGAGGGCTGGCCCACCCCCACCATCGGTCGGACCAGCTTTTACCATCAACACAGCGGACACACGGAGGACCCTAACCAGAGTCAACCCACGCAAAGCTGCAGGTCCGGACAACATTCCGGGACGTGTGTTCCGTGACTGCGCGTGCGAGTTGGCGGATGTCCTGACTGACATTTATAACATCTCCCTGAGTCAGGCCATCGTTCCCAGATGCTTCAAGACCTCTATCATTGTACCGGTGGCAAAGAAACCAGTTGTGTCCTGTTTGAATATCGTCCTGTTGCACTGACACCAATTGTGATGAAGTATTTTGAACGGCTTGTCAAACCACACATTACAGCCTGCCTCCCTGCATCACACGACCCGCTCCAGTTTGCATATCGTTCAAACCGCTCCACGGAGGATGCTATAGTCACCACCCTACACCTTGTCATCACCCACCTGGACCAGAAAGACACCTACGCCAGACTCCTGTACATTGATTTCAGTTCAGCATTCAACACCATTATTCCCCAGAGACTGACGGAGAAATTACTCCTTCTTGGTCTGAACACCGCCACATGTCTCTGGATCCTGGATTTCCTGACTGAGAGACCTCAGTCTGTCCGGGTTGGAAACAACATCTCCAACTCTGTCATGCTGAGCACCGGATCCCCTCAAGGCTGTGTACTCAGTCCACTGTTGTTTACACTTCTAACACATGACTGTGTATCCAGACACGAGGGGAACCAGATTATTAAGTTTCCAGACGGCACCACGGTGGTGGGACTTATTCAGAGGGATGAGGAATCAATGTACAGGGAAGAAGTGAGAGACCTGGAGGGCTGGTGCAGGGAGAACAATCTGGTGCTCAACGTGGACAAAACGAAGGAGATGATTATCGACTTCCGGCGGTCACAGCCTGAGCACGTCCCCCTCAGCATTGGCAGCCGTTTAGTGGAGAGAGTAGAGACCATCAAGTTCCTCGGAGTGCAGATCTTGCAGGACCTGACCTGGAGCAAGAATTCCTTGGGGATCAGGAAGCGGGCTCAGCAGAGACTGCACTTCTTGAGGAAACTCAAACAGGCCTCTCTCCCCATCTGCATCCTCAGGACCTTCTACAGAGGTGTGGTGGAGAGTGTTCTGACATACTGCATTGCTACATGGTACTCCAGCTGCAGTATGTCAGACAAAAAAGCCCTGCAGAGGATAGTCAAGGGGGCTGAGAGGGTAATTGGAGTCTCCCTCCCCTCTGTCCAAGAACTTTTTCAGAACCGTTGTAGGAGCAGGGCACTGAACGGTCCGCATAAACACTTTGAACTTCTTCCATCTGGTAAACGATTCCGGAGCATCAGAGGCAGAACCACCAGACTGATCAACAGCTTCCTTCCACAAGCTGTCAGGATGCTGAACAGTTGACCCGGAATCTCTCATACACACTACTGCACCTACGGACATTTTGTATATTATTTGTGTATTATAGTTAGTGGGGTTTTTTTCCCCCAAGTATGTCTCAGGGATGTGTGAAAGGATGGGGGGTGGGGGTGGGGTGGGGGGAGCTATGTGGGAGTGTGTCTTAAATCATGCTGCTTCTACTTATATGGATGCCGAGAGAAACTCAATTTCATCTTGCCTGCACTACAGTTGTATGTACAGCAATATGACAATAAAGTTTGATTTGATTTAAAATATCATTGATATTCTTAGATCCAGTCAATAATGTTAACATGCATCATAATGTGAAAATCTAAGTGAACATGTTGTGAATGAGGATGCTTGTGGACTGGGATTTTTTATTTTTTTATTTATTTATTTTTTTTTACAAATTTTTATTCAAAAAAAAGTTTTTCCAACTCTTTGAAATTCAGTCTGTTACGCTTTGACAACTTCTCCAGCTGTAGAAAACACCCGCTCACACAGCACAGATGAGGCTGGAGTGTAGAGAAATTGTAAGGCAAGCTGAAAGAGGTTTGGATAGATTGTCTTTTGGTTGTCCCAGTATCTCATAGGATCCTGGGACCTTGGCAATATTGCCCTCTGCCAGGTATCTCTGCACCTCCTGGATGGCATCAGCTGTGGCACTTTTGGGTCTGCCTGCCCACTTCGATTTCGAGATGTTGCCAAAGGTTATCTAAAAAACAACAAATTGGGATTTTAGTACATGATTTCCAAACAACAACAAACAAACAATGCTGAATAACATGCCTGAAGTGGGTGCAGACGGCTGTTGTGAAGATGGTCCCGTCTAAATTGAGACTATGTGCAATGCAAATTGAGTGCCGAATTTGGAGCTGTCTAGTGGATGCAATCATGTTTGGTGCTGCGTCAGTCACAACACACTTTATTGGTTATGACCCAGTCCTCCATCATGCCCCTTTTGACTTGGGCCAAATTGTCAGCAGTGTGACTTTGTGGAAAGTATTGCACTCCCAACATAGACGTACACAACTGCAAATTCTCATTAATGTAGTGACAGGTAAGAGCCAAGTATGCCTCCATGTTCACGTCCACATGTCAGCTGTTATACTCACTGCCACGGCTTGCTGTACTTCTTTTACTTGTTCCCTTTCCTCCTCGTACTTTTTGGCCACCATTTGTTTGATGGTCTGAAAATTACACCAAGTCAAACCAAAAGAAAATCCATATATTTAAATTAAAGATTAAATAAATTGGATATATCAACTACTACTTTTGATAATTTCCACACAAACCTATCTGGTGGGCAAAACATATGAGGGCTGAAGGGCTTGAACCAGTTCCCTGAACCCTTCACTCTCCACAATGCTGAGGGGCTGGGCAGTCCGTCAGGATGAAATTCAGCAGAGCCTCATCCAGGATCTGCTTCCTGGAAGCTTGATGGTTAAAAATGAAGTAAAGAATAAATTAATAGAAATTATCAGTAAAGCAAAAAAAAAAACAAAAAAAACACAAAAAAACCTCACCTTCCCTAAAGAAGTGCTGCTGTTGTTATCTTTTTGCTTGTACTCCACTAGTTTAAAATCCAAGATCAGCAAAAATGAAACAGCATTCTTTTTCAGCTTTTATTTAAGAGGGGGAAAAAAATTAATGCGGAAACAGCGTCAGTTAAAACACGCAGCCCTCCTTCACCCTGCCTTCACCAATAAAGCAACTGTGAGTAAGTTGTAGAATGGCTGTATACCTGAGTCTATCCTGGGTGTATCTGGGACTTCATTGTCATGCCTGGCCCTATAATGCCTCAGCATTGAGGAGGTGCTTTTGTTTAAATATGAAAGTTCGGTCGAACAAATGCGACATTTAACCTGCAAAAAATAATATGAATAGTAAACTAAGTCACTTTGAAATGAATTGGAATTTAGATAGATCAAGTGGAAACTCTGAGAGGAACAGGATGAAACAACAAGGAAATTAAAACAAATACCTTATTTTCCGATATGAGATCAAAATGGTCCCACACGGCGGAAACCTTTCTTTTAGCTTGAGGCTGCTCGTGCTCCATAATTCTTGAGGAATTTGCCGATGAACCGTCTGCAACACATCAGAGATTCTTTTGGCAGACGCATCCCGTTGACAGATGCGCTTCCTTATAAACGCTGGCGCGTCAGTGTTCAGTCACTTTCTTAAAGCGATATGCACACTGACACGGGGTTTTGCTCTATGAACTCGACGCATGCGCCGACGCACCGGTGTTGCCGGACCCATCACTAGCGTCGGCCTCCAGCGTCCCCTAGATGTCATCCATCCGGCTCCGAAGGACCACGCATGTCAAGAATCTGAAACCTCAAAAGACTGTATATTAGGTCCGTACCTCAATAAAGATTCAAGACACAAAGAATTCTTTTATGAGTTTTACTTGCAATTTTACTTGCAAGGAGTACAGGCAATGGTGACATTCAGCACTGCACTGAGGCAGTCTCAGTGTCTTACAGCTTTTATACTAGCAGTGTACATGAGTCATACAGGCAGTTTCTGAGTCATACAGGCAGTTGTCCAATCAGTCAAGTTCACAGTATTTTTCCACTACTTATACTGTATATTAGTGGTCATATAAAATGATAAATGCAAAGCAAGTATGTACATTTTCTGACATGACTTGATTTAATTTTAAGTATTTATTTCTACAGAGCAAGAACAATAAATGACAAAAAAACAAGTAAAAAAAGAAGAAAAAAATCCTTGACTACCATGTTTACATAATCAGAAATGAGTGATTTTAAAATTAATATGAAAACACAAATGAAAAGAAATTGAGATGATGGTATTAAATATGAGTATAAATCAAACTGAACTTCTATATTTTTTCATCTCATATACAGTAAAGCAGTGGTCCCCAAACTACGGCCCGCCTCCACATTTGGCCCGGCCCCCTGAACAATACCAGAGACGCATTATGATTTTTTTTTTCAGTCTGGCAACGCGATCAAGACTAATACACGCATAGAACGTGACATTCTATTCCACCCTTCTATTCCATCCTTCAACAGCAATTCTAGTTCACTACCTGCTCCGGTCGCCTCTCTCTCTACTCACCCGCACACTTCACACACACCGTCCGCTCCACGGGGCCATTCACACGGGGGCGTGCCTCGGCTGCGCGCACCCACTCACTCACTCACGTTCATGCACTGAGGTGCCCTATCTAAACACATGAACCAGACACATCCTACAACACTAGACTCACCCCTGTCAAACGGAATAATGGCGAAAAGGTTAGGCAAGAGAAAAATTGATTCAGAATGCAGGGTATTTAACCTGCAGTGGACAAACGATTATTTTTTGTTCAATGCAAAGAAAAGGCTGTTTGTCTCATCTGTCAAGATGCTGTGGCGGTATTCAAAGAATACAATCTGCGCTGACACTATGAATCCCGTCACAAAGACAAGTATGATAGCTTGCAAGGCCAAATGTGAGCAGACAAACTCGCAAAGCTAAAAAGTGGACTGTTAGCTCAGCAGAATACATTTGTACGCCAAGCTCAGCTGAACCAGTCATCCGTTCAGGCCAGCTTTCGGGTTGCTCAACTGATACCAAGCAGCGGTAAACCTTTCACTGATGGAGAATTTGTCAAGAAATCTTTGAATGCTGTCACGGAGGACGTGTGTCCCGAGAAGAAAGATGTCTTTAATGCCGTGAGTCTGTCGGCGAGTACAATCACCAGACGCATTGCCCAGCTGCAGCAGAAGACGAAAGAATTTGACTTTTTTTCATTAGCACTGGATGAGAGCACGGACGTACAGGACACAGCGCAGCTGCTCATTTTTATTTGTGGAGTTAGCGCAAACTTTGAAATGTGCGAGGAGCTGGCAGCCCTCCAAAGTCTCACAGGGACTACGATGGGGGAGGATATTTTCAGCAAAGTATAGGTAAGAGTTTAACTAAGAGATTCTGCTCTGACAACCAAGCTGAACTTTAACCTGTTAAGATTGCGCACGGCACAACAGAAAGTTAATGTTCCATGCACTTTTTTTCTAAGAAGAACCAGAGAGGGTTATTTGGTTATTATTTATTTCATAAATAGTGTTATTTATTTCAGCGCCTTGCATGGCAGCGGCCCTCTGATTCTACACTTGGGGTGTGTGTGATTAACACAGTAGATAGGTAAAACACAATCTCGTTCTACTGTACATGATTGGTTGTACAGTTGAATGACAATAAAGGGTGATTTAATTAATTTCATTCATGCATTCATTCATTCATTAATAGTGTTATTTATTTTCTGACTTTTTTTTCCTGTGAAGATCCCGGAAAGGGTTATTAATATTTGGTTATGTGTGGCTTTCTGGAAAACAATAAATGTTTACGTTTAGGCACCCCTGCGATCGTCTCAATTTTTCTGTTACAAACTGACCCTGGCCCCCATCAGAAAAGGCAAAAGTTATGTGGCCCTCACAGGAAAAAGTTTGGGGACCCCTGCAGTAAAGCATGAATATTTTGTTCAGATTTAATAAAGAAAACTTCATGTCAGAATA
>JAJAQF010000189.1:0-36902 GCA_020510985.1 Pholidichthys leucotaenia | reverse complement strand
AAACAAACCAACACTCAACAGAAGAACATTAAGTTGTAGTTTGAAACATATTTACAGTGTTTTTTACTCACTTTTTGACTCTCCCATGACATTATTCTTCTGTCCTGCAGCCCCATTACAATTACAGTGGGGTAAAAAAGTATTTAGTGAGCCACCACTTGTGCAATTTCTCCCACTTAAAAGATGAAAGAGGTCTCCAACTTTCATCATAGGTATACCTCAACTATGACAGACAAAATAAGAAAAAAAAATCCAGAAAATCACATTGAAGGATTTTTTATGAATTAATTGGTAAATTCCTCAGTAAAATAAGTATTTGGTCAATAACAAAAGTTCATCTCAATACTTTGTTATATACCCTTTGTTGGCAATGACAGAGGCCAAATGTTTTCTGTAAGTTTTCACAAGGTTTTCACACACTGTTGCTGGTATTTTGGCCCATTCCTCCATGCAGATCTCCTCTAGAGCAGTGATGTTTTGGGGCTGTCGCTGGGCAGCACAGACTTTCAACTCCCTCCCAAGATTTTCTATGGGGTTGAGATCTGGAGACTGGCTAGGCCACTCCAGGACCTTGAAATGCTTCTTACAAAGCCACTCCTTCGTTGCCCGGGCAGTGTGTTTGGGATCATTGTCATGCTGAAAGACCCAGCCACGTTTCATCTTCAATGCCCTTGCTGATGGAAGGAGGTTTTTACTCAAAATCTCACGATACATGGCCCCATTCATTCTTTCCTTTACACGGATCAGTCATCCTGGTCCCTTTGTAGAAAAACAGCCCCAAAGTATGATGTTTCCACCCCCATACTTCACAGTAGGTATGGTGTTCTTTCTCCTCCAAACACCACAAGTTGAGTTTTTACCAAAAAGTTAAGATAAGATAAGATAAGATAAGCCTTTATTAGTCCCACAACGGGGAAATTCCAGGATTGCAATAGCACAGGGATAGCAACACTCAGAGCAACAATCAGAAGGCAAGAAAAAAAGCAAGCAAGCAAGAGCAGCTAATATACATATGTACATATTACTATAAAATATATATACAGTATATACACACACAGACACACAGTGCAGAGCATTGTAGCTAGATGGAATAAATATGTAGATATATAAACGCCCACAGTACGGAGCATTGCAGCTAGGTGGAATAAATATGTAAATATATAAACCCACACAGTGCGGAGCAATGTAGCTAGATGGAATAATATGTAGATATATAAACACACAGTGCGGAGCATTGTAGCTAGATGGAATAAATATATAGATATATAAATATAAACACACCCAGTGCGGAGCATTGTAGCTAGATGGAATAAATATGTAAATATATAAACACACACAGTGCAGAGCATTGTTGCTAGATGGGATGGAACAGCATAAACAGCATAAACTTCCCACCCCAAAGACCTGAACAGCTTCAGACCGGTGGCCTTGACGTCCCACTTGATGAAGACCCTGGAGAGACTGCTCCTTGCTCATCTCCGCCCCCTGGTGGAACCAGCGATGGATCCACTCCAGTTCGCCTACCAGCATGGCATTGGGGTGGAGGATGCGGTGATCTTCCTCCTTCACCGTTCTCTGTCCCACCTGGAGAAGCCCGGGAATATGGTGAGGATCATGTTCTTTGACTTCTCCAGTGCTTTCAACACCATCCAACCGATGATCCTGAAGGACAAGCTGCTGCGCGCAGGGGTGGACCAGCACCTGTCATCATGGATCCTGGACTACCTCACGAACCGGCCTCAGTTTGTGAGAACCCGGGACTGTGTTTCCGACACGATCATCAGTAGCACGGGGGCCCCCCAGGGAACGGTGCTGGCTCCCTTCCTGTTCACTCTTTATACTGCGGACTTCTCACACAACACAACACATTGCCATCTACAGAAGTTCTCTGATGACTCTGCGATCGTTGGTCTCATCTCCAGCGGAGATGAAGCTGAGTACAGAGGGCTTATCCAGGACTTTGTGGACTGGTGCCATCGGAACTGCCTCCAGATCAACGCGAGGAAAACTAAGGAGCTGGTGGTGGACTGCCGCAGGCATGGGCAGCCCCTCACAGCACCAGTAAATATACAGGGAACAGACATCGAGATGGTGACATCCTACAAGTACCTGGGTATTCATCTGAACAATAAACTAGACTGGTCACACAATACTGACGCACTCTACAAGAAGGGACAGCGCAGGCTGTTCCTGCTGAGGAGACTCAGGTCTTTTGGTGTACAAGGGGCGCTGCTGAAGTCATTCTATGACACGGTGGTGGCATCAGCCATCACTTTTGGAGTGGTCTGCTGGGGCAGTGGCATTACTGCAGCCGATAGGAAGAGACTGAACAAACTGATTAAGAAAGCTAGCTCTGTCCTGGGGCAACGCCTTGATCCGATGGAGGAGATAGGAGAGAGAAGGACGGTGGCTAAACTGTCATCTCTGCTGGAGTCCGAGTTCCACCCTATGCAGGACATACTGGATGCACTGAGGAGCTCATTTAGCAGCAGACTACATCATCCCAGGTGCACAACCGAGAGGTTTCGTAGGTCCTTCCTACCAACGGCTGTCAGACTGTACAACCTAAGCAGGGCTGCTCGCAGAGATAGCAAAAAGATGTAACAAACTAATAGTTTTTTTTTTGAATGCAAAAGATGCAATAGACTTACACAATGGTCCTCTCCGGCATACAACTAGGAACATACCGGTCGCTATGGAGGGTGAGAATATGTATGGGCACATAATCATACCATGTAGGATAACTAAATAGACGGTTATGCTGTTTCATCCCACCTAGCAACAATGCTCTGCACTGTGTGTGTTTATATATTTACATATTTATTCCATCTAGCTACAATGCTCTGCACTGGGTGTGTTTATATTTATATATCTATATATTTATTCCATCTAGCTACAATGCTCAGCACTGGGTGTGTTTATATTTATATATCTATATATTTATTCCATCTAGCTACAATGCTCCGCACTGTGTTTTTATATATCTACATATTATTCCATCTAGCTACATTGCTCCGCACTGTGTGTGTTTATATACTTGCATATTTATTCCACCTAGCTGCAATGCTCCGTACTGTGGGTGTTTATATATTTACATATTTATTCCATCTAGCTACAATGCTCTGCACTGTGTGTTCATATATTCATATATTTATTCCATCCAGCTACAATGCTCTGCACTGTGTGTCTGTGTGTGTGTGTGTGTATATATATATTTTATAGTAATATGTACATATGTATATTAGCTGCTCTTGCTTGCTTGTTTTTTTTTTTTTTTCTTTCTTGCCTTCTGATTGTTGCTCTGAGTGTTGCTATCCCTGTGCTGTTGCAATCCTGGAATTTCCCCGTTGTGGGACTAATAAAGGCTTATCTTATCTTATCTTATAACCGTCTACTTAGTTATCCTACATGGTATGATTATGTGCCCATACATATTCTCACCCTCCATAGCGACCGGTATTTTCCTAGTTGTATGCCGGAGGGGACCATTGTGTAAGTCTATTGCATCTTTTGCATTCAAAAAACTATTAGTTTGTTACGTCTTTTTACTATCTCTGCGAGCAGCTCTGCTTAGGTTGTACAGTCTGACAGCCATTGGTAGGAAGGACCTGCAAAACCTCTCGGTTGTGCACCTGGGATGATGTAGTCTGCTGCTAAATGAGCTCCTCAGTGCATTCAGTATGTCCTGCATAGGGTGGAACTCGGACTCCAGCAGAGATGACAGTTTAGCCACCGTCCTTCTCTCTCCCATCTCCTCCACCGGATCAAGGCGCTGCCCCAGGACAGAGCTAGCTTTCTTGATCAGTTTGTTCAGTCTCTTCCTATCGGCTGCAGTAATGCCACTGCCCCAGCAGACAACTCCAAAAGTGATGGCTGATGCCACCACCGTGTCATAGAATGTCTTCAGCAGCGCCCCTTGTACACCAAAAGACCTGAGTCTCCTCAGCAGGAACAGCCTGCGCTGTCCCTTCTTGTAGAGTGCGTCAGTATTGTGTGACCAGTCTAGTTTATTGTTCAGATGAACACCCAGGTACTTATAGGATGTCACCATCTCGATGTCTGTCCCCTGTATATTTACTGGTGCTGTGAGGGGTTGCCCATGCGTGCGGCAGTCCACCACCAGCTCCTTAGTTTTCCTCACGTTGATCTGGAGGCAGTTCCGATGGCACCAGTCCACGAAGTCCTGGATAAGCCCTCTGTACTCAGCTTCATCTCCATTGGAGATGAGGCCAACGATCGCAGAGTCATCAGAGAACTTCTGTAGATGGCAGTGTGTTGTGTTGTGTGAGAAGTCTGCAGTATAAAGAGTGAACAGGAAGGGAGCCAGCACCGTTCCCTGGGGGGCCCCCGTGCTACCGATGATTGTGTCGGACACACAGTCCCGGGTTCTCACAAACTGAGGCCGGTTCGTGAGGTAGTCCAGGATCCATGATGACAGGTGCTGGTCCACCCCTGCGCGCAGCAGCTTGTCCTTCAGGATCATCGGTTGGATGGTGTTGAAAGCACTGGAGAAGTCAAAGAACATGATCCTCACCATATTCCCGGGCTTCTCCAGGTGGGACAGAGAACGGTGAAGGAGGAAGATCGGAACGGTGAAGTTCTATTTTGGTTTTCATCTGACCATATGACATTCTCCCAGTCCTCTTCTGGATCATCCAAATGCTCTCTAGCAAACTTCAGACGGGCCTGGACATGTACACCAAGCTGCTTACCTATTGCAGATTCAGTCTTCCCAGCCTGGTGCAGGTCTACAATTTTGTTTCTGGTGTCCTTTGACAGCTCTTTGGTCTTGGCCATAGTGGAGTTTGGAGTCTGACTGTTTGAGGTTGTGGACAGGTGTCTTTTATACTGATAATGAGTTCAAACAGGTGCCATTAATACAGGTAACGAGTGGAGAACAGAGGAGCCTCTTAAAGAAGAAGTTACAGGTCTGTGAGAGCCAGAAATCTTGCTTGTTTGTAGGTGACCAAATACTTATTTTACCAAGGAATTTACCAATTAATTCATTAAAAATCCTTCAATGTGTGGCTGACTAAATACTTTTTTGCCCCACTGTATATATATATAACACTTCACATGGGGTGCTCACTTGGTCAGGGCTCCGTCAAGTGAGCACCCCATGTGAAGTGTTATATATATACAGTGGGGCAAAAAAGTATTTAGTCAGCCACCAACTGTGCAAGTTCTCCCACTTAAAAGATGAGAGAGGTCTCCAATTTTCATCATAGGTATACCTCAACTATGAGAGACAAAATGAGAAAAAAAAAATCCAGAAAATCACATTGAAGGATTTTTAATGAATTAATTGGTAAATTCCTCCAAACTCCACTATGGCCAAGACCAAAGAGCTGTCAAAGGACACCAGAAACAAAATTGTAGACCTGCACCAGGCTGGGAAGACTGAATCTGCAATAGGTAAGCAGCTTGGTGTGAAGAAATCAACTGTGGGAGCAATTATTAGAAAATGGAAGACATACAAGACCACTGATAATCCCCTCCATCTGGGGCTCCACGCAAGATCTCACCACGTGGGGTCAAAATGATCACGATAACAGTGAGCAAAAATCCCAGAACCACACAGGGGGACCTAGTGAATGACCTGCCGAGAGCTGGGACCAAAGTAACAAAGGCTACCATCAGTAACACACTACGCCGCCATGGACTCAAATCCTGCAGTGCCAGAAGTGTCCCCCTGCTTAAGCCAGTACATGTCCAGGCCCGTCTGAAGTTTGCTAGAGAGCATTTGGATGATCCAGAAGAGGGTTGGGAGAATGTCACATGGTCAGATGAAACCAAAATAGAACTTTCTGATGAAAACTCAACTTGTCGTGTTTGGAGGAGAAAGAACACCATACCTACTGTGAAGCATGGGGGTGAAAACATCATACTTTGGGGCTGTTTTTCTGCAAAAGGACCAGGACGACTGATCCGTGTAAAGGAAAGAATGAATGGGGCCATGTATCGTGAGATTTTGAGTGAAAACCTCCTTCCATCAGCGAGGGCATTGAAGATGAAACGTGGCTGGGTCTTTCAGCATGACAATGATCCGAAACACACTGCCCGGGCAACAAAGGAGTGGCTTCGTAAGAAGCATTTCAAGGTCCTGGAGTGGCCTAGCCAGTCTCCAGATCTCAACCCCATAGAAAATCTTGGGAGGGAGTTGAAAGTCCGTGTTGCCCAGCGACAGCCCCAAAAACATCACTGCTCTAGAGGAGATCTGCATGGAGGAATGGGCCAAAATACCAGCAATAGTGTTTGAAAACCTTGTGAAGACTTACAGAAAACGTTTGACCTCTGTCATTGCCAACAAAGGGTATATAACAAAGTATTGAGATGAACTTTTGTTATTGACCAAATACTTATTTTACCGAGGAATTTACCAATTAATTCATTAAAAATCCTTCAATGGGATTTTCTGGATTTTTTTTTTCTCATTTTGTCTCTCATAGTTGAGGTATACCGATGATGAAAATTGAAGACCTCTCTCATCTTTGAAGTGGAAGAACTTGCGCAATTGGTGGCTGACTAAATACTTTTTTTCCCCACTGTATATTTAGTCAGCCACCAATTGTGCAAGTTCTCCCACTTAAAAGATGAGAGAGGTCTCCAATTTTCATCATAGGTATACCTCAACTATGAGAGACAAAATGAGAAAAAAAAATCCAGAAAATCACATTGAAGGATTTTTAATGAATCAATTGGTTAATTCCTTGGTAAAATAAGTATTTGGTCACCTACAAACAAGCAAGATTTCTGGCTCCCACAGACCTGTAACTTCTTCTTTTAGAGGCTCCTCTGTCCTCCACTCGTTACCTGTATTAATGGCACCTGTTTGAACTCGTTATCAGTATAAAAGACACCTGTCCACAACCTCAAACAGTCAGACTCCAAACTCCACTATGGCCAAGACCAAAGAGCTGTCAAAGGACACCAGAAACAAAATTGTAGACCTGCACCAGGCTGGGAAGACTGAATCTGCAGTAGGTAAGCAGCTTGGTGTGAAGAAATCATCTGTGGGAGCAATTATTAGAAAATGGAAGACATACAAGACCACTGATAATCTCCCTCGATCTGGGGCTCCATGCAAGAGCTCACCCCGTGGGGTCAAAATGATCACGAGAACGGTAAGCAAAAATCCCAGAACCACATGGCGGGACCTAGTAAATGACCTGCAGAGAGCTGGGGCCAAAGTAACAAAGGCTACCATCAGTAACACACTACGCCGCCAGGGACTCAAATCCTGCAGTGCCAGACGTGTCCCCCTGCTCAAGCCAGTACATGTCCAGGCCCGTCTGAAGTTTGCTAGAGAGCATTTGGATGATCCAGAAGAGGATTGGGAGAATGTCATATGGTCAGATGAAACCAAAATAGAACTTTATTGTAAAAACTCAACTTGTCGTGTTTGGAGGAGAAAGAACACCATACCTACTGTGAAGCATGGGGGTGGAAACATCATGCTTTGGGGCTGTTTTTCTGCAAAGGGACCAGGACGACTGATCCGTGTAAAGGAAAGAATGAATGGGGCCATGTATCGTGAGATTTTAAGTGAAAACCTCCTTCCATCAGCAAGGACATTGAAGATGAAATGTGGCTGGGTCTTTCAGCATGACTATGATCCCAAACACACTGCCCGGGCAATGAAGGAGTGGCTTCATAAGAAGCATTTCAAGGTCCTGGAGTGGCCTAGCCAGTCTCCAGATCTCAACCCCATAGAAAATCTTTGGAGGGAGTTGAAAGTCCGTGTTGCCCAGCGACAGCCCCAAAACATCACTGCTCTAGAGGAGATCTGCATGGAGGAATGGGCCAAAATACCAGCAACAGTGTGTGAAAACCTTGTGAAGACTTACAGAAAACGTTTGACCTCTGTCATTGCCAACAAAGGGTATATAACAAAGTATTGAGATGAACTTTTGTTATTGACCAAATACTTATTTTACCGAGGAATTTACCAATTAATTCATTAAAAATCCTTCAATGTGATTTTCTGGATTTTTTTTTTTCTCATTTCGTCTCTCATAGTTGAGGTATACCTATGATGAAAATTGGAGACCTCTCTCATCTTTTAAGTGGGAGAACTTGCACAATTGGTGGCTGACTAAATACTTTTTTGCCCCACTGTATATATACAGTATATATATATATATATATATATATATATATATATATATATATATATATACAGTATATACTGTATATATATATATATATATATATATATATATATATATATATATATATATATATATATATAAAACACTTCTTGGTGACTGGGAAAAGTCTTCCCAACAGTTTTACACAAATTCTTGTTGTTCTCCTTCGTGTTTACAAATCACAGGATTGAGAATGTACTTGTACACATTGGATCCTGGGGTGCTCACTTGGTCAGGGGTCCACTGGACCTGTATCCCATGAAACTACTTTGTGAAGGGAGGAGATGGCTCAGAATGCTGCCTTCAGTCAAGCGTTCCTTGGTGTGCTGGGCCACCTTACAAAGGCAATGAGTCAGCATATGTGATCCATTATTTGAATTTATTACAATAGAAATTTGTTTGGACATTATGAATAATATAGTAGTGAGCTGTGTATATAGAACACCTGGCTCAAATATTGACTTATTTAATGACTGGATGGAAAAATGTATACAAAACTAACTCATAGTTATGTTCATCTGTGGGGATTTCAATATAGATCTTATGAACTCAAACAACATAGTATGACAGAAGAATTTATCAACACAGTGTACAGTATGGGCTTACATCCAACAATCACCAGACCTAGCAGAATTACGTCACACAGTGCCACATCAATAGATAACAAATTCACAAACATTATGGAAAATAATATCGTGAATGGGCTTTTATTAAATATCAGTGACCACCTGCCAATTTTTGTTGTCTATCACTGTGATTATAGGAAGAATAAGTAAACCAAAAATATTACATATAAAAGAATAAGAACTGAAGTATCTATGTATTTACTGGCAAAAGAATTAATACATGACTGGAAGATAGTTAGTGATGAAAATAATATAAATAAAGCATGATGAATTTTTACAAATATTTCAATCATTGTACAACAAAAACTGTCCTATAAAACAATACAGTGACAGACAACAAAACAAAAATATTCCTTGGATCACCAATGGCTATTAAATGCATGTAAAAAGAAGAAAACATGATATAAACAATTCATGAAGTGCAGAACGGAAGAGGCTGAGATCAAATATAAAAGATATAAAAACAAGCTAACTAATATAATGAGAACTTGTAAGAAAGAATACTACAACAGAATATTAGAGGATAATAAAAATACCTTAAGAGGAATATGGCAAGTGCTAAATGGGATTATTAGTAATCAACCAAAGAATGCTAATTATCCAGAATATTTTAATGAAAATGACAATTTGATAAACTAGAAAAGCACTCGGAGAGCGCAGACCTCCGCCAAGCACCACAGTTCCCCCCATACAGTGTTTGTGTGTATGTTTTCAGATTCCTTGACCATGAAAACATATGATTAGCAATTGGATTCACAATGATAGGATTAGTGGTTCAGTAGTTCTTCACGAAAATCGCATTTTCCGTAATGGCGGTTTTCGCCACAGTTCCCCCCATACAGTGTTTGTGTGTACATTTTCAGATTCCTTGACCATGAAAACATATGACTAGCAATTGGATTCACAATGATAGGATTAGTGGTTCAGTAGTTATTCACGAAAATCGCATTTTCTGTAATGGCGGTTTTCGTCACAGTTCCCCCCATACAGTGTTTGTGTGTACGTTTTCAGATTCCTTGACCATGAAAACATATGACAAGCAATTGGATTGACAATGATAGGATTAGTGGTTCAGTAGTTATTCATGAAAATGGCATTTTGCATAATGGCGGTTTTCTTGTGGACGGTGATCCGGATCACCACCAAAATCTAATCATCTGTAGGATACCCCATTTCTGACAATCTGTGAAAATTTCATGAAAATCTGTCCATAACTTTTTGAGTTATCTTGCTAAAAAACAAACAAACAGACAAACAGACAGACAAACCAACGCCGATGATCACATAACCTCCTTGGCGGAGGTAATAATAATATGGAGGATGTGGTCAGTGGTTTCAATACATTTTCTGTAAACATTGGTCCAGAAATGGCAAAAACAATAATGACACCAGAAACAAACAATAGTGGTTCTGTAAATGAAATAGAAGATAGAAATCCAAACAATCTTTTTGGGTGCAGTAACTGAAAAGGAAATTATTGAGACTGTAAGTAAATTTAAGAACAAAAAAATCAACTGACTGGAATGAAACTGACATGACAATAGTGAAAAAAGTAATTGAAGGAATTGTTAAACCACTCACCCACATCTGTAACCTGTCATTTCAAACTGGTGAATTTCCAAACAAAATGAAAATAGCAAAAGTAATACCACTATACAAAACAGGAGACAGTCATTATTTCACAAATTACAGGCAGGTCTCTTTACTCTCACAATTCTCCAAAACACTTGAAAAAATTTTCACTAAAAGACTGGATAATTTCAGTGAAAAACACAACCTCCTTACAGACAGTCAGTATGGTTTTAGAGCAGACAAATCTACATCTTTGGCACTGATTGAACTCATAGAAGAAATCACTAGTTATATAGATTAAAAAAAAGTTTGCTGTAGGAGTATTTATAGATTTAAAGAAAGCTTTTGACACTATTGATCACAGAATTTTACTGAGGATATTGGAAAGGTATGGGATAAGAGTGCAGTGTTTCCTTTGGCTTGAAGACCTTGGCGCGATGGCAAGATATTTTCCCCCGGGGGGGGGGGGCAGTAAACATACCGGAATATGTTAATTTTATACTTTTTATTTCTTTTTAAAATTTTACACAGTAACGTTGCATATGGAACTTACCATTTGAAGTATTGTACAACCGAGGCTTGAATATTGGGCCAGTTGGGGTCCCACCCAGACATCCTGTGTTTAGACCAGGGGTGTCCAACCATGTGCCATGGAGAGCCAAGACCCTGCAGGTTTTACCTCCAACCAGTGTCTTCAACAGCAGATTTCAGTGAACTTCTTCCCACTGATTGCTGATAAGTGAAAACACCTGCTGAAGAGACTGGGTAGAAGAGAAAACCTGCAGGGTCTTGGCTCTCCATGGCACATGGTTGGACACCCCTGGTTTAGACTTTTTAGTTTTGTCATCCTTCTCTCCTTCCTCTGCCTGAACACTTCCCTCTCCTTGGCTCCTCTCTTCTGTCTCATCTTGCCCTCTCTGAGCCCTGTCTGATTCAGGTTCTCTCTCTGACTATGGTGGTATACAAACAGGTTAGAAAATATCAAGTGTCATGTTTTGTCCTGTGAGATTTTTTTGTCATGGTTTACATAAATGACAAAAATGTGTATTTTTATTTGTGTTTCTTTTTTCATTGAGAGAGTAGGGAAGGGAAAGAAACATTCAAAATAGTAATGTACTCATGCATACTTAAATTATATGATCAGGTGGGTATAGTAACCAGAAATTCTACTCATGTAAAAGCAGTGCTTTGAAATTAATAATTAAAAGTAGACAAGCAAAAATTTCTAGTTAAGGGTACAAAGAGCACCTACTTGAAAACTTGAGTAATGACTTCAGTCTTGAAGGTTTAAAGTTTTTCTCCAAAATTTATAACAATTTTCTTACAATTTTTTTACTTTTCTCTATAAATCTAACGTTGAAACCATGTTCCTCAAATTTGTTATTTCCTCTTGCAAAATTGACTTTTCTTGTACATTTGAAACTTTATTATAAATTTGTGGATTATTTTATGACTAATTTTTCTTTTTTTTGTTTTTTTTTTAATAAAATTACTGTGGGTTTTTTTTTTTGATAAATTTGAAATATTGGTAATTTTTTTTACTTTTTCCTTATAACAATTTACATTTTTGACCATAATTTTGCAGTCAGAACAGAACATTAATTTAACTCTGATTACAAAGAAAAAATATTAATAAAATTGTATTTAATGAAATAAATTAACTTAAATGACCAAGGATGCCATTATTTCTGTTATAATATTTCTATATATTTATGGGGTTTTTTGTTTTGTTTTTTTAGAAATCTCCTCACCACCCAGACAGCAGGAAAAACCTCCCTTATTTTGAAATCAAATGTTGGCATGTTTAGTTTGTCTGAAGGCTGCTGACAGATTAAAGTCATTGACTTCATGAATTTCGGCCATCTTAACCTGCCAGGTACATAATAGGGAAGTGTAGCGAACTCTAAAGATATAATTCACCACAATATGTGTTCATGTACAGAATGATCTGCTTAGGCAGTTATAGTAGTGCTCTCAGGTTTTCTTATCAGGCACCTCTCTAGGCAGCCGCTGAAGGACCTCAGTTTAGAGTGAAGAGAGCTAGCGTTTTTAGCTGTTGCTTTTTGTCACTGCTGCTAGAGAATTAAAATGGCACACCTGCTCGTGCGAGAAAAGAGAGAAATTGCCAGCCTCTTCATTCCTGCAATTCCTACAGAACATAACTTAATATTGTAGTGACTGGTGAAATATATCCTCAGCAATTCATCAGTCCCCATTGCCTTTCCCTTCATATGAGGCCAGCTGCATATGAATTCTAACCACATCTCTTAGCTAAGCGACTCTTCCATCATTGCTCCCATTTCCAGTAGGTTAAAACCATGATAAACGCCAGTACTTACATACCTCTTATGATTTTTTTTTTCCGCGTTTAAAGTACTTTAATAAACTCATGTTTCTGTTGGACAGTCACGCTTAGCAAGACAGTGACTGGAAAACTCACGTGTGCGGGGCGCTCCACGCGGATGACGGCCACGCGCATTGTTCGTGTGCGTGCTTACGGAAAGTCATTGCTTCATATATTTTTCTTAATAAATTCATATTGCCTTGGCAAGGCGGTAAAATTTGTGGCGCGCCGGGCCGCCACCGAGAAGTATTACCAGAGGAAACCCTGGAGTGGTATGACTGAGTTGGGTGGAAAGTTATTTTTGTAACTTAAGATTTTTATTCATTTTTCATTATATATATTGCATTCAGATCACAGTCTACATTTAAAAAAAAACAAAGGGGCTAGAGTAAAAAAGAAAAAGGAGAAAAAAAAAAAAAAGGGGGGGGGGGACAAATGTTGGAGCATCAAGTTTTTAGTTTCCATCTCTTAATTCTTCTGGTTTTTCCAGCGTCTTTGGTTATTCTTTCAATATCTGTCTCGTTGTTGCACTTTGAAGTGTGTCCATTTCCGCCATTTTTTTTCCCATAGTCCTTCTTGCATTCTTTGTCGATATGTTAGTTTTTCCATCATACGTATGTCCTCAATAATGTCAGTCCATTGCTCTTGGTCAGGAAGAACTTCTGATCGCCATTTTTTTGTGATTGTTTTTTTACATGCAATCAACAAGATTTTAACTAGATATCTGTCCTCAGCCTGTATAACATTGTCTCTTTTAAGATCACATAGGTACATCAAGTTACAGTTCATTGGTATATTATATCCTAATATCCTCTGTATTGTCACATGTATAGATTTCCAGAATGATGAGATTTTGCAGCATTTCCAAAACATATGCGAGTGGTCTGCATTTTGAGCCCCACATCCCCTCCAGCATATAGATTGGGTATTTGTATACTTTCCTTGAATCTGTGGTGTAATGAAAAAGCGAATCAGGTTTTTCCATCCAAATTCCCTCCATGTTCTTGAATTTGTTGACGTGTGTTGTGTTTTCCATATTTCCTGCCAGCTTTCTTCTGTTATGTTTAAATTGAGCTCTTTCTCCCATTTCTCCTTTATATAGTTACTTGAATGATTGTTTGCCATAAGTTTCTGATATAGCTTTGAAATAATTCTTGTTTTATTTCCTGTATATGAGCTTAAAATGAATTGTATAATCTCGCTCACATCTGTTTGGAGGTTATGCCTAATCTTCTTCATATAATAGTCTCTCATCTGCAGATATCTGAAGAATTCCGATCTTTCTAGTTTAAATTTTCTCCTGATGTTTACAAAGCTCCCGAGATCTTTTTTTCCGATATTGCCCCATGCTGTGATTCCCTTGTTCACCAGATTTTTGTATCCCCTATCTTGTTTTGCCGGTTCAAACTGACTGTCAAATGCTACCCATTTCAATAGTTTTATGTCTTCCTTTATATTATACTTTTGTACTATTTTATACCACAGTTCTAAAGTAAATTTAGTGATTGGGTCTATTTGTTTGATTTGCTTATATGCATCTTTATCTCCTATTATGCTTTGTACTGGGAGTCCCTCAATTTCCTTTTCCATTTCTTTCCATTTTGCCTCATATCCCTCGTCGCACCAACATATGATATATCTTATTTGTGCTGAGTAGTAATATTCCTTTAGACTCGGTAGGCCCATGCCTCCTTTCTCTTTTGGTAACTGGAGAGTTTTATATTTCACTCTTGGTTTTTTACCTCCCCAAACAAATCTCGATATCATCCTGTCCCACTTTGAGAATTGGGCATCTGGAATCTCTGTTGGTATAGCCTGGAAGAGGTAAAGTAATCTAGGTTGTATGCTGATTTTGACTGTCTCAATTTTTGAATTCAGATCCATATTTAAGATTGACCATCTATCAATATCTTTTTTTATTTCTTGTTCCAACCTATCATAGTTTGCTTTATATATTTTGCATAGGTCTTTGGGTATGTTCACTCCAAGGTATTTTATTTCTTTTTGTTTCCAGTTTAGTTTGATCTTATCAGTTATCTGGTTTAGAGGGTTATAGTGGAATGTCAGTATTTGTGTTTTTGTTATGTTTATCTTGTATCCTGATAATTTTCCAAAATTTTCTATCAAGTTCATCATTTCCATTATTGATTCATCTGGTTGTTCAAGGTAAACTATAATATCGTCTGCAAATAGCCCAATCTTGTGTTCCGCCCCCTTTATTGTTACACCTTTTAATTTCTTATTTTGTCGTATCGCTTGAGCCAGTGGCTCTATGAACAGAGCAAACAAGGTGGGCGATAAGCAGCATCCCTGCCTAGTTGATCTTTGTATATTTACTTTGTCTGTTAAGCTACCGTTTATCTTGATTCTTGCCACAGGTTCTTGATACAGCGTCCTTATGCATTGTACTGATTTTTCGTTAAATCCAAAGCGTTCCAGCACACTATATAGGAATTTCCAGTTAACCCTGTCAAATGCTTTTTCTGCGTCTAAACTCATTATTACTGCGCTTTTCTTTTCTTTATGTATTTGATTAATTATATGTATTGTTCTCCTGATATTGTCATGTGTTTGGCGTCCCTCTATGAAACCAGTTTGATCATCTTCTATCAATTCCGTCAAGAATGTCTTTATTCGTTTACATATACTTGTTGTATATATTTTATAATCCACATTTAATAAAGAGATTGGCCTATAGTTTCCGCATTGTTCTCTATCTCTCCCTGGCTTTAAAATGACTGAAATAATGGCTTCGTTCCATGATGGAGGTATTTTGTTGTTGTTCAACGTCCAATTAAATGACTTTAGAAGCTGTGGCGTGAGTTCTTCTATAAACAGTTTATAAAACTCAGATGGGTATCCATCACTACCTGGTGATTTACCGTTTTTAAGTGACTTAATCACATCTCTAATCTCTTGTGTTGTTATTTCTGCTGTTAGCTTTTCATTTTGTTGATTTCCTATTGATGGCAAGTCCAATGTGCATAGAAATTTTTTAATATCTTTAGTATTTGTTTCTTCAGGTTGCGAGTATAGTTCTTGGTAGAAATTATGGAATATTTCTTCGATGTTTTCTGGGTTAACTGTGGTTTTATTTGTGGTGGGGTCTTTAATCTTATATACATTATTCATTGTTTGTTGTTTTCTTAACCGTTTTGCCAGCAGTTTTGTGGCTTTTGGTCCCGTTTCATAATATTTTTGCTTTAGATATCTGTTTTTCCTTTCAATTTCATCCATTTGTGTTTCTTTTATCTTTATTTTTTCTTCTTTAATTTCTTGATATATTTTTGGATCATTTGTGCTTTGATGTTTACGTTCTAGTTCCCTCAGTCTCTCACATCTTTGTTCATACGCTTCCAGTTTAGTCTTATTTGCTTTTCCTGTTTCAACAATTAATTTACCTCTTAACACGGCTTTTAGTGCGTCCCATAGTATTGTTGGGTCCACTTCTTCATTGTCATTCTCTTGGATATATTCATTTATGTTTACTTTTATTCTTTCTTTCATTTTATCATCATTTAACAGTCCTACATTAAGTTTCCATGTTGTTTGTCGTTTTCTATTGTTTAAATTTATTTCCATGTATATAGGATTATGATCTGATATTTCTGCCCCTCCAATCCAACAATTTCTCACCCTGTGTCTGTCACCTTCATTCATAAGGAAGTAATCTATTCTAGAGTGTACTTTATGGACTGCTGAATAATGTGTAGAGTCTTTTTCGAGTGGGTGCAGGTCCCTCCAAATGTCTACCATACCCATTTCTGCCAGTGAGGTTCTTATGAATTTTGTTACATGTTTTTTTGTCTTCTTAACACTTGTTGTATCAATTTCATGATCCATGACAGCATTTAAGTCTCCTCCACAAATTAGGACTCCTTCACTGTGTGTTGCTATGAGATCAAACAGATGTTGAAAAAAACCCTTGTCACTTTCTGGTGGGGCATAGATGCTCACTAATGTGATCTGCATACCATCTATTCTTCCCTTTATTATTACATACCTGCCTTCTTTATCCTGGATTTCCTGTTCACATTCAAATTGTATTTTATTTGAGATTAGTATCATAACCCCCCTTTTAGTTCCTCCCTTAAATGAACTGTAGTAGGAGTTCTTATAGCCAAATCTCTTTAGTTTCACATGTTCTGTCTTGCTCAAATGTGTCTCTTGCATAAATATAATTTCGGCTTTTTCTTTCTTGAATTTTCTTATTATTCTTTCCCTTTTAACAGGTGAGTTCAGACCATTCACGTTTAGTGTTATTATCTTAAGATTTTTACCCATAATCATGTTTTTCCATTTTTTTAACTTGTGCTCCTAGCCCCTTTAACAACAAAAATAACACATATTTATATAAAAACACATTAAAAAATCTCGACCTCCGTACTTTGGACCTTTCTTCTGCCCACTGGTCCCTGTTGGTGGGTGGAGGGATTGTCCTCACCGAGTGAGGGGCCCTCCCTAGACCTGTATTTACTATCCAAGAAATAGTCATTAGTCTAGAAATGTCCAACAAATATCACTTAAACCTCTCCTAGCCGTCTGTTTCTCTTTTACCTTGTCTTCTTGGCCTTCATTTCTTCTGTGTCTTTCTTAATCTTTGTTATAATCAAGGCTTTCAGTTGAAAGCCTTGTAGTCTTTCCTGGGCCCGCTGCGCCACGTCTCCCCCCGTCTTTTGCCGCTCACTCGCCTCCACTCCGGCTGTCGTGATGCGTTCAGGGCCTCCGCTGCTCCTACCGTTTCCTCCGGCACGTACACCTCAAGACCCCGCTCCATCATGTCCTGCGCTGCCTCTCTGGCTGTGTTGTAGGTTCTTACGCCGTTCTCCCAATGAATCCTCATCTTCGTTAGCGGCGTTTGGAATCTAATTTTTTTTTCTTTCAGCGTTTTTTTAATGTTGGCATATTTCTTCCGCTGCTGCACAATTTCCGCCGGGTAGTCATGATCAAAGAATATCTGCTTGTCGCCGATTCGTATCTTTTTTTTTCCACGCTCGTGTCAGGATTCTTTCCTTTACATCATATTTCAGAAAGTTTACCACAACTGACCTGGGTGTAGAGCGTGGGTTCGGGTTCTGTGCCGAGGCTCTGTGCGCTCGTTGAATCTGCAGATCCGCTTCGCTGGGCAGTTCCAGCTCTTTTTTTAAGAACTGATCCATGAATTTCGTCATCGAGTTGCCTTCAATGCCCTCCGGGATCCCGAAGATGCGTATATTGCCCCGTCTGGACCTGCTCTCCAAGTCGGTTACTTTCTCCTGCATCCTCTGCATTTGTGCCGTCAGGGTCTGCAGCTGTTCGCTTGCCTCGCTATTCCAATCTTCCAGCTCTGATATTCGGGCCTGCGCTTCTGTCATACACGCCCGCTGGGAGCGCAGCTCCTCCATGTTTTCTGGTAGCTTGCGCTCCATTTCTCTTCGGAGGTCCATAATTTCTTCCTTAATCTCTTTTTTCAGCTCCTCCTTAAGAGCCGCTAAATCCTGTTGTAGCTGCCGTTTGAAGTCTCTCAACTCTTTACCCAAACTGGCGATGCCAGCGTTCATGGTATCGAGTTTTGTGTCTTCCATTTTCTCTGCTGCGGTCACCTCGTTTTTTTGGGCCCCGTGTTCAGCGGTTTCTCCTGCGTTGTTGAAGAGGAATTCTTTAATTTTACTCTGCTTTTGTCCTTGTGCCCGGCTCCTTCGTGTTTTCATCCCTTAGTTTATTGATCCGCTTATGTCGAGTTGGCCATTTACCGATGATTTTTAATCCGGCTAGGGAGAGCTCTCTGTTTAAGCGTTATGTCTCTCCGCCATCTTCCCGGAAGTCCCGGGTGGAAAGTTATTTAAGTAACAGACAACAATTTGTACAAATAGGTGAGCACAAATCACCCTTCATGGACATCACTTGTGCGTGTGCCCCAGGGGTCAGTTTTGGGACCCAAACTCTTTATCTTATATAGAAATGACATATGCCAAGTATCAAAAATTCTGAAATTTATTTTATTTGTGGATGACGCAAATATCCTTTGCACTGGTGAGAATTTTCAGCAGATTTTATAGGTGGTCATTACAGAAATGAAAAGGTTAACACATTGGCTCAACAAAAATAAATTATCTCTAAATCTGAAAAAAACAAAGATTATGTTGTTTGGAAATTATAAAATAAATCATGAAATAATGGTAATGATAGATGATACCAGAATTGAAATAGTACAAGAAAATAAGTTTCTTGGGGTGACGCTAGACAATAAAATCTGCTGGAAACCTCACATCAGTCACGTCTGGGGCCAAGTTAGCAAAATGTATAGGAATACTGGGGAAGATGAGACACATTTTGGACTATAAATCATTATTCTTATTGTATAATTCACTGTTTTTACCATATCTTAACAACTGTGTCTGGGTAAACACCTACAAGACTAACCTACAGCCAATATGCACATTACAAAAAAATCTGTAAGGATAATAAATAATGTAGGATATAGAGACCATACCAACTCACTGTTTTTAAAGTCACACGCCATGTTCATGGATTTAGTTAAATTTAAGACAGCACAAGTAATGTACAGGGCAATTAATAATCAACTCCCAACTAATATACAAAAAATATTCAAAAAAGAAACAATGATTATAATTTAAAAGGAGACTTTGTCACGTTCTGAGAGCGGGGGGATTCCACGGAGCTCAGGTGTCACGTGCTGAGTCCGTTGTTCTGTCGGACTCAGTCTTGTGGCTCCTTCTTTGTATGTACATTTATTTATCTGTTGTTTTATTGGTGTCCTTTTGGGTTTTCACCGCCTTTTTATGTGTCTGTTGATGTTACAGTTCATTTTGATTGTTTCATTTGTAATCTTTGTCTTTGGGTTTGTTTACACTTCTGTCTCTGGGTTGACAGGGGGCTTTTCCGGGTCTGTTCTGCGCCGCCTGTCAAACTGCCAGCTCCCCCTCCCTCACCTGTCATTATTGTCAGCCGCTCTCCCTCATGATTACTATCAGCTGTCTCCCATTACTAGTTGTTGCTATCTCCTTCCCCGCTCATGTGCTCTCACACTGGTCATTTATCTAGTAATCAGGTTGATCCCTATTTTAGGAAGATTGTTTTTCATTTTCATTGTCACTGTCTCATCTCTGAGAAGGGTTATTCATCCTTGTCTCCGCCAGAGCCCAATCCTGCTCTGGCGTGCCACCTTTGTAAGTTGACTCCTCTTTGTTATTTCGTAGTTTGCTTACTTTTGCACTTTGTAGCTGTTTTGTTAATAAAAAATCACAAACTCACAGTCCAGCACCTGAGTTGTTTTTCCCTCCGTGTGCCGTATAAAGGTGCACATATGACATCAGGTTGTTTGCTTTTTTTTTTCATATTTTGTCCTGTGTTGTCATTTTGAGTTGTCACTTATTCTATATTGTTTCTCAGTGTGATTTATTTTCCCATTTACGTTTGTTACCTGCGCCAAGGAGGTTATGTTTTCATCGGCGTTGGTTTGTCTGTCTGTCTGTTTGTCTGTTTGTTTGTTACCTCCGCCAAGGAGGTAATGTTTTTGCCGGGGTTTGTCTGTCTGTCTGTCTGTTTGTTTGTCTGTCTGTTGGTTGGCAAGATAACTCAAAAAGTTTTGGACGGATTTCGATGAAACTTTCAGGCATTGTTGGAAATGGTACAAGGAAGAACTGATTACATTTTGGTGGTGATCCGAATCACCGTCCACAAGAAAACCGCCATTACGGAAAATGCCATTTTCGTGTTATAACTACTGAACCACTAATCCTATCATTGTCAATCCAATTGCTAGTCATATGTTTTCATAGTCAAGGAATCTGAAAACGTACACACAAACACTGTATGGGGGGAACTGTGGCGCTTGGCGGAGGTCTGCGCTCTCCGAGTGCTTTTCTAGTTATAGTTTGTTTTTTTGTGTTTTTGTTTGTCTTGCCACTGGAGCTGAGCCCGTCTTGTGGTAACCTGGCAACCCTGGAAATACACAAGCACAAGGTTACGGTTGCACAATAGCAAAGTTTGGCGAGTATGCTGCAGGGGCTTTCTTGCAGGTGCCACAACAAGAGGCTTGCTGGCTCCTGGTGTCCGTGCGACACCGTGCTCGCGGTGTCCGGTGCTGCAGGGGTGAGGAGGAGCTCCGTGGAGCGGGAGACGATGCCTCGTCAGCTGAGGAGGGGGGTCCGCCGCCAGGGAAGTCCACCTGTGCAAAGGGGATAGAACTAGTAGAGGAATGATGATGAGATGGCTTACGTGACCTGGTAAGGCAAGGCGTGGATTCTTTGATGCGAGGTCGTGGTCTTGGTGCGTTGCTTGGCGAGAGTGACAGATGACTCCGTGCTGAGGCGTCCGCGCGTTGGGCTTTTATGGCCCGCTGATTACCACCTGCTGAAGTGAGCGCAGCTGATGTTGATGATGCTGATGACGGCCTAGCGGCCATCATGACAGTACTCCCCCCTCTAGAGGTGCCTCCAGGCACCTGCCCAATCCTACCTGGATGCGCCCGATGGAAATCGCGGATCAACTGCTTATCGAGGATCAACGCAGGGCGTATCCAGGAGTGGTGCTCAGGGCCAAACCCCTCCCAGTCCACCAAATACTGAAGGCCCCGACCCCTCCTGCGGACGTCCAGGATTGCCGTTACCCCCCAGGCCGGATGGCCATCGATCATCCTCGGGGGAACAGGAGCCGCAGGGGGCAGACACAGTGGGTCGGCGACGTAGGGCTTGACCTGGGAGACGTGGAAGGTGAGGCAGATGCGCATGTGAGAGGGGAGAGCAAGACGCACAGATACAGGGTTGACAATGTGGGAAATAACAAAGGGACCGATGAAGCGCTTGGTTAGCTTCTTCTCGGCAGGCACACTGATGTTCTTCGTGGACAACCATACCTTGTCACCCACCTTGTAAACCGGGGCAGGCCTCCTATGGCGGTTGGCCACTTCAATATTCCATTCCGTGGTCCTCAGAAGGGCTCTGCGGGCAATGGACCAAACCTGCCGACAGCGTCTGGCGTGAGCCTGAACGGACGGGACCGCCACCTCACCCTCCTCCTCCGGGAACAAGGGTGGATCGTACACCAACGATGCCTTGAAGGGGGACATCCCCATGGACGAGGACACCGTGGTGTTATGAGCGTACTCGATCCACGGGAGATACATGCTCCACGAAGAAGAACAGGAGGAGATGACACAGCGCAGCGCAGCCTCCAGCTCCTGATTGGCTCGCTCGCACTGGCCGTTACTCTGCGGGTGGTATCCAGAGGAGAGACTGGCTGTGGCCCCAAGTGCCGTACAGAACGCCTTCCAAACCTGCGAGACGAACTGTGGCCCTCGATCAGAAACAATATCAGCGGGGATTCCGTGAGGACGAACCACATGAAGAACGAGAAGGTCCGCCATCTCCCGCGCTGATGGCAACCCCCTAGGGGCACAAAATGGGCAGCTTTAGAAAAGCGGTCCATGATGGTCAAAATAGTTGTGAAGTGGCCGGAGGGGGGCAAACCGGTCGCAAAGTCCATGGCTACATGGGACCAGGGCCAGGAGGGGACGGGCAAAGGGTGTAGCAGCCCCGCCGGAGCCGATGATGATGTCTTCCCCGTGGCGCACTGAGCGCAGGCCCGGACATAGTTGTTAACGTCCTTCCACAGTCCTGGCCACCAAAAGGCTCTCTGGAGGAGGTCAACGGTCCGACTCACACCCGGATGGCACGCCAGTTTGGACACGTGGCCCCACTCTATTACTTGGCTCCTAACAGGACGAGGAACAAACAAGCGACCCGGGGGCCCCCCACCCGGATCAGGCTCCACCTCCTGTGCTCTCCTGACCTTATCACAGATGCCCCAGGTCAACGCACCCACCACACAAGCGGCTGGCAGAATCGTCTCCTCCTGGTCGTCAGCGGAGGGCGCGTCAAACTGCCTGGAAAGGGCGTCAGGCTTACCATTCTTACTTCCTGGCCGGTAGGTGATCGTAAAATTAAAGCGACCAAAGAAGAGTGACCAGCGAGCCTGACGTGCATTCAACCGCTTGGCAGTCCTAAGGTATTCGAGATTGCGGTGATCAGTCCAGACGACAAACAGCTGGGCAGCCCCCTCCGGCCAGTGTCTCCACTCCTCCAGCGCAAGTTTGACAGCCAGTAGCTCCCTGTCGCCGATGCTGTAGTTCCTCTCAGCAGGTGTCAAACGATGAGAGAAGTAAGCACAGGGGCGGATCTTCCCGTCCGTCGGGGAGTGCTGGGAGAGTATCGCCCCCACCCCCGAGTCCGATGCGTCCACCTCCACCAAGCATTAGAGCTCCGGGTCCACCTGGGTCAACACACGGGCCGAAGCGAACTCTCCCTTCAACCTGTCAAACGCCGCGGCAGCCTCCTCACTCCAATGGAAAGGGACCTTCGGGGATGTGAGCGCAGTCAGGGGTCTGGCGATGTTCCCAAAATTTGGCACGAAGCGCCGGTAAAAATTGGCGAATCCCAAAAACCCCTGCAGCTGTTTCCTGGATGTGGGCGTAGGCCAGTCCACCAACGCCTTGACTTTATCCGGATCGGGAAGCACCTGGTTATGGGCGATGATAAACCCCAGAAAAGAGGTGCGATCCATGTGGAACTCACACTTCTCCACCTTGACGAACAACTGATTCTCCAGGAGGCGCTGTAGGACCCGTCGTACATGCACCTGATGCTCCTCCAGTGTGCGTGAGAAAATGAGGATATCATCTAGGTAAACAAAGACGAAGGAATTCAGGAAATCCCAGAGAACGTCATTTATTAGGCGCTGGAACACTGCCGGAGCGTTGGTTAACCCAAACGGCATCACAAGGTATTCAAAGTGGCCGCTTGGGGTCCGGAAAGCAGTCTTCCATTCATCACCTTCCTGGATGCGCACCAGGTGATAGGCGTTCCGTAGATCTAACTTGGTAAACCAGGACACCCCCTGGAGGGAATCGAAAGCAGTGTTCATCAAGGGGAGAGTGTATTTATCCTTAATAGTAATGTCGTTGAGACCCCGGAAGTCGATACAGGGGCGCAGCGACCCGTCCTTCTTCCCAACGAAGAAGAAACCTGCCCCGACGGCCGAGGAGGATGGACGGATGATGCCAGAGGCCAGGGACTCCTTGATGTACGTGTCCATGGCCTCGCGTTCTGGAGCTGACAGGCTGTACAGGCGGCTCGCCGGGAGAGGGGCCCCAGCCTTGAGGTTGATCGTGCAGTCGTATTGGTGATGGGGGGGAAGAGACAGCGCCCGTGACTTGCTAAACACCTGGCCCAGATCATGGTAGACGTCAGGCACCTTCGACAGGTCCGGGGAGGGGGGGGGGTGTTGAGGGAGGCGTCATCGGTACTGAGGGAGCGCATGCAGCGGACTAAAGACAGGCGCTCAGACAGAATGAGCTCCAGGCCGTAATTCTCCCAGCTTGCCAGTCGAATGTGGGGTTATGCAGCCGGAGCCAAGGGTACCCCAAGATGACGGGCGAAGAGGAGATGGGCAAGACCAGGAACCGTATTTCCTCCCTGTGGTTACTAGAAACAATCGTCAACACCGGTGCCGTCTGGTGGGAAACTGACGTCAGAGATGCCTTTGACAGGGTGACCAGATGGATAGGGGGGCGTAAGGGTTGACAGCTGAGGCCCAACAGGGTTGCCAGGTCTCTGGAGATGAAGTTCTGCTCAGCTCCAGAGTCGACTAAGGCAAGTGTGGTGTGTTCCTTGTGTTTATGAATGAGCCTAATGGGGATGTGGCAACTAGTGAGGGGCTTTTCCTGATTTCTGTCCGCGAATCCCCCTATCGTGATCCGCGGACCTCCCCTTTTAACGGGCAATCCACTACTCCATGTGCCCCATTCCCACAGTAGAAGCACAACCCCTGCTCCCTGTGGCGCTGTCTTTCTGCCGCTGTAAGACCCGATTGCCCCACCACCATATCCTCCTGCTCCGGAAACTCTTCAGATGCGGGCAGAGCAAGGAGGGAGGCTCTAGCGGAGCGAGGGCGAGACTTACTCGCACGGCCAGCTGTTCGCCGTTCTGCTGCTCGCTCCCTTAGCCTGCTATCTAGGCTGATGGTGAGGGAGATTAATTCCCCAAGTCTGTCTGGTCTTTCCTTTGCCGCTAGCTCGTCCTTTAGCTCTGAATTCAGGCTGCAGAGGAAAATTCCACAGCGCGCTGGTTCCCCCCACCCACCTGACCAGCTAAAACCCGGAAGTCAACTGAATAATTGGCGGCAGATCTACTGCCCTGCCGAAGTCCAAGCAGCCGTTCAGTTAACACCACGCCCCGGTCGGCATGATCAAACACTTCCATGAACTCTGCCACGAACTGCTGGTAAGTCAACAATGAATAATTTGGTTTGGCCATGATGGTGTAAGCCCAATCTATTTCATATCCGTGGCAAAGTCCCCCGGGACGCGGAGGAACACTGACTCACACTGCAGCAAAAACCCCCGTGCCTCCCCCAGTTTACCTAAAAAACGTGCGGGGGTTGGAACAGGAGTTAGGCGATGTGTGGAGGATGAGCTGGTTTGGCTAGTAGTCGCAGCTGCGGGTGCAGAAGGCACCCCGCTAGCCGGGTGGAACGCCTGGTGTCCTTCCAAGCGATCCAGCCGGCTGTTAATCTGGGTTAGTTGGTTTAAGATTACCGTCTGTTGGTGGGAAATCATGTCTACTCGTGCGCTGAGGGTGTTTAAACGGCGCGACAGCGCGCTGTCTGATGGGTCATCCTGACGGAGTCGTACTGACATGATTTACGACCCAAGAGACAGACGCTGACACGAGAGATACAGACAATTATCTTTATTGTGAATTGTGAGTGAAGAGTGAGTGAATGTGTGGGTGTTCGTCTGGCCACTGGAGCTAAGCCCGTCTTGTGGTAACCTGGCAACCCTGGAAATACACAAGCACAAGGTTACGGTTGCACAATAGCAAAGTTCGGCGAGTATGCTGCAGGGGCTTACTTGCAGGTGCCACAACAAGAGGCTTGCTGGCTCCTGGTGTCCGTGCGACGCCGTGCTCGCGGTGTCCGGTGCTGCGGGGGTGAGGAGGAGCTCCGTGGAGCGGGAGACGATGCCTCATCAGCTGAGGAGGGGGGTCCGCCGCCAGGGAGGTCCACCTGTGCACAGGGGATAGAACTAGTAGAGGAATGATGATGAGATGGCTTACGTGACCTGGTAAGGCAAGGCGTGGATTCTTTGATGCGAGGTCGTGGTCTTGGCGCATTGCTTGGCAAGAGTGACAGACGACTCCGTGCTGAGGCGTCCACGTGTTGGGCTTTTATGGCCCGCTGATTGCCACCTGCTGAAGTGAGCGCAGCTGATGTTGATGATGCTGATGATGGCCTAGCAGCCATCATGACAGTTATTTTCATTTCCATGTGCCGCTGTCTTTGGTTATCCTCACCTTGTCTCCACCAGAGCCCTGCCTTGCTCTGGTATGTAGTATCTGTAAGTTTTTCACCCTTGTTTGCATTCTGTGTTTTGAGCACTTTGTTGAACTTTTTGCTTATTGCCTTTTTCAATAAATTATCCAAACTCACAGTCCAGCGCATGGGTCTTGCCTTCCTGCCCCATCGGGCATTCATGACAGAAGACTGCAGCCAGTAGAGACCCAGCTGCTGTGATTTTGCAGATTTTTTTTTCTTTTCACTCACCTATTTTTGTGGAGTTGGACATGTCCCCAGCTCTCCGCCGTCCGGTGACCAAGGGGAAATTGACATCGGGTTCCCCGAGCGTGGAGGAGGAGTAGGCTGCCTAATTCATCCAGGTCTTCGTGGATGAAGCCCTCACCTCCTGGAGCCCAAAAAAGATCTGGGAAAAGGTGGATTCGGCAACTGCCATCGTCGAAGCGCATCCTGTGCTATGGAGGCATTCCCAGTTTGCTGACTTGTTGGCCACGCTCTCCGTATTATAACAGTCCTTCCCCGGGCTGACGCGGGGGCTGCCTCCAGGGAATCTGGAGCCTACACAGAGATGCACTTCATGGATGACGCCCTGCCTTGCCTCTAGTGCGTCCGCTCCTGCTCCCACTGCTTCAACTCCACTACGCCTGTGTCATCCAGCTCTGGAACCCCGGAGGAATACTCCCGCCTCTCAGACAGCATATTCCCCCTTGCCAAGGCAGAAGCCTCCCTCAGCAGTGCACACTTTGTGTTCTTTGTCTCCGGCTGAATTGTCAGCTCCTCTGCTCTCTGCAGCTGCTGTTCCCTGCTTCTCCCCTGCACTCTCTTCCGCTGGCGAGAGGTTGACTGGGCTCCATCTGCCTCCGTGTCCACTGGGGTTTCTCCTCCATGATCCTCTGAGGGGCCCATCTCCACTGTAGCCACTGAGAGGGATGACACTACACCCGCTACAGCAGGCAACATCGAGCCCTGGGAAAACAAGCAAGTGTCATTTCATTCTTCTTCATTTTATGATGATATGGCTTGCCTGATTCCCGGTAGTGAGGCTCAGGGTTTGCAGTCCACTGAGTCCTCACCACCTGTTGCAGCTAATAGTTTCTCACCTGCCCTCTCTGTGTCTCCACCTATCCTCCCTGAGGGTCTGCCGACTACAGGGTTGAGCTACCGGATGGTAGAGGAACCTGCGGTTCTGGAGGACCTGGTCCCAGGCCTGCAGCCACAGTCCAGACAGAGGGAGAGTGCTTCCTGTGACCTGAAGCCTGCATCAATTACAGAGCGTCCCCTGGCGTCAGCTACGTGGAATCCAGTGCCAGCGGTGAGCCGTACCCCAGCCACCACGCCAGACGAGCCACCTGTGTGGGTCACTTCACCTGGGGGCCCTGAGACTGCAACAACCACCATGCCTGCTGCAGGGGCCATTGCAGCAGAGTTGGAGCTGGACCTCCAAAGGACCAGACCTGAAACATTGTCGCCTGGATCAAAGGAGTCCTGCATGGCAGTGGAGCTCGAGGTCAGGCAAGTGCTGTCCTTTGTGTTCATTGACTCAGTTTTTGAGAGTTCTTGTCGGGCTCTTGGTGGGGAGAGCCAAGTTCAGCCGTCAGCTGCACCTGAGCTCACCTCACCAGGCTCCACTGCTGCCGGTGACACTGACCCTGTCTCTCTGCCTGTTCTGTCTGAGTTTTTCCCCAGGGTCACCAAGGATATTCCACCCTTGCCAGATGTCTCCATGGGTCCAGGCTCATCGCCCGAGGTCACCATGGGTCCAGCTTCCCCCACTGAGGTTGTCGAGAACGCTTCATCCCAGCCCGGGACCTCCATGGATGCAGCTTCGGCACAGCTCGAGTCCTCCATGGTGCTGCTCTCCCTCCTACTGAGGTCATCATGGGTGCTCCGTCCCATCCCGGGACCTCCGTGGGTGCAGTCCCTCCTCAGTCCGGGTCTCCGTGGGTGCTGTGTCCCAGTCAGTGACCGTCGTGGATGCTGCGTCCCAACCTAAAACCAACTTGGGTGCTGCACTGTAGTGTGGACCTGCCATGGGCGTTACGACCCAGCTCAGGGGCCACCGTGGGTGCAGCCTTTTCCCGGTCCGGGTTCACTGAGGGTGCAGCCTTGGCCCAGTCCGGGCCCACCGAGGGTGCAGCCTTGGTCCAGTCCAGGCCCACCGAGGTTACAGCCTTGGTCCAGTTTGGGCCCACCGAGGTTACAGCCTTGGTCCAGTCTGGGCCCACCGAGGGTACAGCCTTGGTCCAGTCCGGGCCCACCGAGGGTACAGCCTTGGTCCAGTCCGGGCCCACCGAGGATTCTGCTGGCCAGTCCAAGGGCGTCATGGTTCCCGCTCCTGTGCCAGACATTGTCGTGGTTCCTCCTCCTCTGCCTGACATCGTCGAGGCTCCCCCTACTCCTGTTCCTTTCTCACCTCTGGTCATCATGGTTGGGTGGCCGCCCCCAGACCACCATCTCTATGGTCGTGGTTAAAGAACTCTGGCCGACCGCCTGACAGGCGTTGCCGTGGGTTGGGTGGTTCACATTCTCTGGTAGGCCACCCGACTCTTTCCACCTCGCCATCTGTCAGGGCTGGGACTTTGGCCGACCACCAGAACTGCTTTGTTCTTTGGTCTAGGGGGGCCTAGGTGCCCAGTTCTATGTGGGTCCTGAGCGGGATTTTATTTTTGTTGTTTCCCTCTAGCCTGGGCCTTGCTGGGAAGCTATCCTGAAAGTTTTTTTTTGTTCTTTTTTGTGTTGTTCGGACCCTCCGTGCTTGGGTCCCCCTTCTCCCACCCAGGGTGCGGTTGCTTTGTTTGTTGGGGTGGGATTTCTGTGTGTGTGTGGGGGGGGTCTTTTTTATGTTACCCTGGGGTGTCTAGTAGCCACCCCTTGAGGGTGGGAGAGGCTCTGTCTCATTCTGAGCGCAGGGGATTCCACTGGGCTCAGGTTGTTTGCTTTTTTTTCACATTTTGTACTGTGTTGTCATTTTTAGTTGTCACTTATTCTATATTGTTTCTCAGTATGATTTATTTTCCCATTTACGTTTGTTATAGTTTGTTTTTTGTATTTTTGAGGTTGGTTGCCTCCATTTCTGCCATATCGTTATGTTTGTATCCTGTTGTGTTCTTTCTCTCGGGGTTGACAGTTGTCAATGGCTTTCTGGGGTTTTGCTCTGCGGGGGCGTGGCGCTGCCAGGTGTCTGCTACAATGGCCTCATCATTATTCCCAGCTGGTCCAAATTATGTGTCATTGCTTTCTCCTGCCCGTTCAGATAACCCACACTGGTCATTAATTATGTAAATGGTTTTTGATCCCTATTTAAGGGGAATTATTTTCATTTCCATTTGCCGCTGTCTTTGGTTATCCTCACCTCGTCTCCATCAGAGCTCTGCCTTGCTGTGGTGTGTAGTATTTGTAAGTTTTTCTACCTCGTTTGCATTCTGTGTTTTGAGCACTTTGTTGAACTTTGTTTGTTGCCATTTTCAATAAATTACTCAAACTCACAGTCCAGCACGTGGGTCTTGCCTTCCTGCCCCATCGGGCATTCATGACAGACTTAAACTTTACAAAACGTGCGAACAACAAAGAAAAGTCTGTGCATATCTGTCTGTGGGGTGGATTTGTGGAACAGTCTGGAGCTGAAACTGAAACTATGTACAAACAGAAATCAATTCAAAAATATGTATAAACATTATTTGCTATTAGAGGTGTAGTATTCAATTCAACTTAATTTATATTGCGCCATTTCACAACAACAGTCATCTCATAGCACTTTCAACTGTAGGGGAAACCCCCACAATTGCAGAATGACCCCAGCAATCAGGCGATCCCCTGTAAGCAAGTGTTTGGCGATGGTGGAGAGGAAAAACTCCTTTTTAACAGGAAGAAACCTCCAGCAGAGCCAGGCTCAGGGAGGGGCAGTCATCTGCTGCGACTGGCTGGGGGGGGTGAGAGGATAGAGAAGATGAAAAGAACAGACATGTAGAGAGCAAACAGCATGACGGGGACTCACTTTATGGGAGACAACAAATAGATGTTAATGACCAGCAAAAATATTTCATTGAGAGTGAAAAAAGGAGTGAAGCCCAGTGCATTATTGGAGGTCCCCCTGGCTGTCTAAACCTATTAGCAGCATAACTAAGGGAGGGTTCAGAGATCAGTATTAATATGTAAGCTGCACTAAACTCACTCTGGGACACTATGGTATGGTAGGTGAGACGGTACTGTGTATACCTGTGTTGTTTGGGGCTGGGTATAGATGTATGGACTGTATGTATGTAGGGATGGATGGGTGTTGTTGTTGATATGTATAGAATATAGTTAATTGTCTTCTTGGGGTTCTTAATTGAGGCAATATGTATATATTTCACATGGGTTGTATTTAGGGAAAAGGAGTTGGAGTAAACAAGTGTTAACTTCTTCCTTCTCCCTTTGGAGCACTGTACACGGTCACTTTTACTGCACTTGTCATTTGTTTTGTTTTTTGCTTTTTTGCTCAAAATGAATGAATGAATGAATGAATGAATCTTTATTTTGGATAGATTAAAAGTAAAGATTAAAAAGAAACAGAATAATATAACAAAGGGGAAAAAAGGAAAAAAAAAATCCAAGGTCAAATTAAACAATAACTCCTCTGATTATACAGTTCAACATAAGTTAACCGAAATGGGTGATGGCTGAAGCCGCACCTTATTTTGCCCACCCATATGCCATCCAAGAATTCAAAAGAAAAACAAAACAAGAGCGATTACAATTCGGAAGAAAGCTAAGACAAAATGTGACAAAAAAAACTAAGCAACAACACAACACAGACTGGATATGACAATCCTTATGTGATTTTACATGTCATCTTGTATATATGTTTGGAGTATTTCTTCCTTTAGTTTTTGTTTAAATTGTCGAAGCATTGTACATGATTTTAATTCAGGTTCAAAATCGTTCCATAATCTGACTCATTGCACTGAAACACAGTGTTGCTACGTGGTAGTTCTCACTGAAGGTTTTTGAAATATACATGTTCCTCTGAAATGATATTGTTTCTCCCTTATTTTAACAGCTTTTGGATATTTGCGGGCAGTGATAGATTCTTCACTTTAAACATTATTACTGCAGTTTTAAAGTCAACCAGATTTTTCAACTTGAGAGCTTTTAATTTAAGAAAAAGTGGGTTTGTTGGTTCCCTGTAAGCAGCTTTGTTTATTATTCTAATAGCTCTCTTCTGAAGCATAAAGACTGGATATATATTTGTTTTATATGTATTTCCCCATACTTCAGTACAATATGTCATATATGGGAGTATTAATGAATGATACAAAGTATATAGTGTGGGTTGATTCAGCAAATATTTCACTCTGTGTAGTATTGCAATTGATTTAGATATTTTACCTTTAATATAATTAATATGTGACTTCCAACACAGTTTATTATCAATTATTACTCCAAGAAATTTAGTTTCGGACACCATTTCAATCTCAACACCATTTACACTTAGTTTAGATACTAAGTTGTTGTGATGGTTGTTAAAAACTATAAATTTTGTCTTACTTAAATTTAGCGTTAATTTATTTGAATCAAATCACAGTTTAAGCTTTCCTAATTCCTTTGCGAGTGTGTCCAAAAGTTGTTCCAAATTGTTTCCACTGCATAATAGATTAGTGTCATCGGCAAACAATATTAAATCCATTTTTTTCGAAACTTTACATATATCATTAATATACATATTGAATAACAGTGGCCCCAAAACTGAACCCTGTGGGACTCCACAAGTAACCTTCAGTAACTGTGAGTTTTTGTTACCAACACATACACACTGATATTTATTCTTTAAGTAACTACATAACCAGGACAGTGCTACCCCCTAATACCACAATTTTGTAGTTTCTTTAATAATAAATTATGATCCACTGTATCAAATACTTTTTTAAGATCCAGGAATACCCCAACTGAGTACTCTTTATTTTCAACGGCAGTTGATATTTTTTCTATAAATTCCATTAGAGCAAATGCAGTTGTCCTCTTGTGTCTGAACCCATATTGCTGCTCACACAATAAATTATTCTTCATTATGAAGTTGTTAATTCTCTCACAGAATATTTTTTCAAGTATCTTGGAAAATTGCGGCAATAGTGAAATTGGTCTATAGTTTGAAAGTTCCCCTCTGTCACCCATCTTGTATATCGGAATTACTTTAGCTATTTTCATTGCATTGGGAAATATACCTGTTTGGAGAGACAGGTTACAAATATACGTCAGTGGTTTCACTAAGCATTCAATAATAGTTTTGACTAAGAGCATGTCAATACCATCACAGTCCGTAGGTGTTTTACTTTTAAACGATTTAACAATTTCAATGACCTCTCTCTCATCTGTGTTCTTTATGAAAATGGAGTCTTTTATAACAGTGTTTTTGCTTATTGTATCACCCGTAGGTGCCGTAATGGGTATTTCTCGAGCCAAATTAGGACCAATGTTAACAAAAAGTTATTAAATTCATCTGCAGGTGAAACTGCATTCACACTCTGAGTCGTTTTATTATTTTTTGAAAAATTGGTTGGGTAGCTTGTATTTCTGTTTTTATTTCCAAGAATATTGTTAAGTATTGTCCATGTATTTTTAATATTGTCTCTGTTTTTCTCCAGTTCTTTACTATAATAGTCTCTTTTTCTACATCTCATTATATATGTTAACTTGTTTTTTTATGTTTTACACCGCTGCTCTGCTTCGTCATAAAGTAAAGAAAATAAAGTATCTGTCTTAATTTAAGTCACTAAATCTTGGTAACCTTCACAAATAAAACAAATAAAAGTGGAGACACCTCTGCAAAAGCTCAAAAGTTTATTGTAAAAATTCCGAGTGCAATACAGAAGGAGTACATAGTACATTATTCACACAGAGAATATATATTTATACAGTATCTACATGTATATGTCCAGTAAATCCACTCCGTAGTGTTTACCTGTTGAAATGGCAAACACACTCGGCGCCACACGAGTAGGCTGCCTTTTTGCAACAGCGGCTCGATTCCGAGTTTTTTTTCCCTTCCTCTCTTTTTTGACCAGTCTTTTTTTTTTTCACCCCACTTATATCACGGACACACAGATCGTCCCAAATGTCTCCTGAGCCGGTGGACGGAGCCACTGTTTATAGCAGGATACGATACAACAGGGAAGAGCTGCTAGCATTTAACCGCCACCCGGTCCCATTGGAAAAACTCGACATACCGAGAGAATTGAGGCGAAAGCGTCGCGGCTGCCGGGCTGGAGTAAGGCGGAGGACAAAAAATATAAGGTACAGACCCTCCCTTCCATCTGTTGTCATGGGAAATGTACGGTCGATACTGGGAAAGTTAGATGAGCTAGCGGCTATCTCCCGTTATGATAGCACTTACCGGGAGTGCTCTCTCCTTTTGTTTACTGAGACGTGGCTAACTGAACTAGCAGCAGATGCTAACATTGAGCTGGAGGGTTTTCACATGATACGAGCTGACCGAACACCAGACAGTGGCAAAACTAGGGGCGGTGGAGTGATAATGTATGTTAACAACAACTGGTGCAGACCGGGACATATCACTGTTAAACAACGACACTGCAGCAAAGACTTTGAGTTGCTAGCTGTTAGCATGAGGCCTACATATCTCCCGAGAGAACACTCACACGTGATCTGCATTGTTGTTTATGCAAATCCGACGGCGAACGCTGGGACAGCGCGTGACGTCATCCATTCAGTAACCAGCAGGCTGCAGACAGAACACCCAGATGCTCTTCTCCTCATCTCAGGCGATTTCAACCACGTTTCACTGTCTCCCATTCTACCCACGTTCACCCAGTATGTCACATGCCACACTAGAGACAATAAAACACTGGATTTATTCTATGCAAACACAAAGGAGGCGTACACCTCATCACAACTCCCCCCACTCGGGAGATCGGATCACAACTTGGTTCATCTCCGGCCGGTGTACAAACCCCTAGTGCACAGACAACCTCCGGCCATGCACACTGTGGAGTTATGGTCTGAGGAGACAATGGACACTCTAAAGGACTGTTTTGAAGCCACCGCCTGGAAGCAGCTCTGCGATCCACATGGTGAGGACATCGATGGCCTCATTCACACCTTCACGGGCTACCTCAGCTTCTGTGTGGACAAATCAGTTCCCACCAAGACCATACGGCGTCACTCAAACAACAAACCCTGGATCAACCCTGAGATAAAAACACTTCTGAGAGAGAAGAAGAGGATCTTCAGGTCGGGGAACAGGGAGATGCTGAAGTCCGTACAGAGGGAGCTGAGGAGAAAGATCAGAGAAGGCAAGGACAGCTTCAGGAAGAAGATGGAGGACAAGCTGCAACAGAGCGACATCAGCGGGGTCTGGAGAAACCTCAAAACCATCTCGGGGCTCCAGAATACCTCCCCCCAGGCCACGGGGGGCAGGGAGTGGGCGAACAACCTGAATCTGTTTTTCAATAGATTTGACCAACCGCCCTCCCCCCTGTCTGCACAACAACCACTGCTGCCTCTAAGAAATCAAGTCCTGCTGCCCACTCCCCACTCCACCGACACCCCCCCCACTCCCAACACACAGCCCCCCATCCTGACCCTGACCAAGACCCAGGTGAGGACGGAGCTGAGGAAGATCAAGGCGAGGAAGGCGTCGGGACCGGACGGCATCAGTGCAAAGCTCCTCAAGTCCAGTGCAGACCAGCTGTGTGGGATTGTGACGTATATCTTCAACATGAGCCTGAAACTGGGGAGGGTACCACAGCTGTGGAAAACATCTTGTGTGGTACCTGTACCAAAAACTTCCCATCCCAAAGACCTGAACAGCTACAGACCGGTGGCCTTGACGTCCCACTTGATGAAGACCCTGGAGAGACTGCTCCTTGCTCATCTCCGCCCCCTGGTGGAACCAGCGATGGATCCACTCCAGTTCGCCTACCAGCATGGCATTGGGGTGGAGGATGCGGTGATCTTCCTCCTTCACCGTTCTCTGTCCCACCTGGAGAAGCCCGGGAATATGGTGAGGATCATGTTCTTTGACTTCTCCAGTGCTTTCAACACCATCCAACCGATGATCCTGAAGGACAAGCTGCTGCGCGCAGGGGTGGACCAGCACCTGTCATCATGGATCCTGGACTACCTCACGAACCGGCCTCAGTTTGTGAGAACCCGGGACTGTGTTTCCGACACGATCATCAGTAGCACGGGGGCCCCCCAGGGAACGGTGCTGGCTCCCTTCCTGTTCACTCTTTATACTGCAGACTTCTCACACAACACAACACACTGCCATCTACAGAAGTTCTCTGATGACTCTGCGATCGTTGGTCTCATCTCCAACGGAGATGAAGCTGAGTACAGAGGGCTTATCCAGGACTTCGTGGACTGGTGCCATCGGAACTACCTCCAGATCAACGCGAGGAAAACTAAGGAGCTGGTGGTGGACTGCCGCAGGCATGGGCAGCCCCTCACAGCACCAGTAAATATACAGGGAACAGACATCGAGATGGTGACATCCTATAAGTACCTGGGTGTTCATCTGAACAATAAACTAGACTGGTCACACAATACTGACGCACTCTACAAGAAGGGACAGCGCAAGCTGTTCCTGCTGAGGAGACTCAGGTCTTTTGGTGTACAAGGGGCGCTGCTGAAGTCATTCTATGACACGGTGGTGGCATCAGCCATCACTTTTGGAGTTGTCTGCTGGGGCAGTGGCATTACTGCAGCCGATAGGAAGAGACTGAACAAACTGATTAAGAAAGCTTGCTCTGTCCTGGGGCAGCGCCTTGATCCGATGGAGGAGATAGGAGAGAGAAGGACGGTGGCTAAACTGTCATCTCTGCTGGAGTCCGAGTTCCACCCTATGCAGGACATACTGGATGCACTGAGGAGGTCATTTAGCAGCAGACTACATCATCCCAGGTGCACAACCGAGAGGTTTCGTAGGTCCTTCCTACCAACGGCTGTCAGACTGTACAACCTAAGCAGGGCTGCTCGCAGAGATAGCAAAAAGACGTAACAAACTAATAGTTTTTTGAATGCAAAAGATGCAATAGACTTACACAATGGTCCTCTCCGGCATACAACTAGGAACATACCGGTCGCTATGGAGGGTGAGAATATGTATGGGCACATAATCATACCATGTAGGATAACTAAGTAGTCGGTTATGCTGTTTCATCCCATCTAGCAACAATGCTCTGCACTGTGTGTGTTTATATATTTACATATTTATTCCATCTAGCTACAATGCTCAGCACTGGGTGTGTTTATATTTATATTTATATATCTATATATTTATTCCATCTAGCTACAATGCTCCGCACTGTGTTTTTATATATCTACATATTATTCCATCTAGCTACATTGCTCCGCACTGTGTGTGTTTATATACTTGCATATTTATTCCACCTAGCTGCAATGCTCCGTACTGTGGGTGTTTATATATTTACATATTTATTCCATCTAGCTACAATGCTCTGCACTGTGTTCATATATTCATATATTTATTCCATCCAGCTACAATGCTCTGCACTGTGTGTCTGTGTGTGTGTGCGTATATATATATATATCTTATAGTAATATGTACATATGTATATTAGCTGCTCTTGCTTGCTTGTTTTTTTTTTTTTTTTTTTTTTTCTTGCCTTCTGATTGTTGCTCTGAGTGTTGCTATCCCTGTGCTGTTGCAATCCTGGAATTTCCCCGTTGTGGGACTAATAAAGGCTTATCTTATCTTATCTTATCTTATCTTAAATATATATATATACGTATAGTATATATATATATATATATATGTATATATGTATATATATATATATATATATATATATATATATGTGGTATATATCACTCATATATTCCATACCTACATTTGTT
>JAJAQF010000188.1:2419-57301 GCA_020510985.1 Pholidichthys leucotaenia | reverse complement strand
GCATGCTGGGAAATCCCTGGCTCCCTTAAAATGGCCCCGACGTTACAGTACTTTAAAGTTGTTTAAATCCAGCGTTTTCACAGTTTAAGGAAATTAACTGAGTCGTGGATCTGTGTAGGTTTTATGGGGGCAATAAAAGTGCAGCCGGACATTGGGGAAATTCCTTAGGCTGGTTTTAACAAAAGGGGATTTCAGCTGTGGCCTGGGGGAAGAAAATCCATTTCTTTGCATTATTCCTGGATGAAACAAAAATGTCTTTAAGCAGAAAAATAATTGTTGCTGAGCCAAAGTGAGATGATGCTACAAGCGGAATTAAAGCATTAAAACATAATACATGCATTTTGTTATATCTCCACCAGATGGCACCATTTTTGACCATATTTATGGAGAAAAAAACCTGCTTTTTCCAATAGATGGAACCATTGCAATTCCCTCTTGCTACTAATCACTGACACATCAGGCTGTAATAACAAAAAAATACTTTGCATGTAGTATATTGGAATAATACATTTGTTCCTGTTTTTTTCCATCTGAAAGCATGGTGGCATCATGATAAAAAACTGGCATTTAAAGGGCTAAATTGTTAAAAAATTAATGAATATTTGATATCAATATTAAGGTCAGATGTAGGTGAAAATAGTTGGCTCAGTGAAAGTACAATAAAATATTAATGTACACTACCGTTCAAAAGTTTGGGGTCACTTAGTGCTTTTCTTTCAAAAATAAGGAAATTTCTGTTTTTTTCAATGAAGATAACTTTAAACTAATCAGAAATACACTCTATACATTGCTAATGTGGTAAATGACTATTCTAGCTGCAAATGTCTGGTTTTTGGTGCAATATCTACATAGGTGTCTAGAGGCCCATTTCCAGCAACCATCACTCCAGTGTTCTAATGGTACAATGTGTTTGCTCATTGCGTCAGAATTCTCCAGATTAGCTCAACAAATTAACAGCTAGAATGCCAAAGGTCTGCAATGCTGTAACTGCTGCAAATGGAGGATTCTTTGACGAAAGCAAAGTTTGAAAGAAAAAATTATTATTTCAAACACAAATCATTATTTCTAACCTTGTCAATGTCTTGACTATATTTTCTATTCATTTTACAACTCATGGTGGTAAATAAGTGTGACTTTTCATGGAAAACAAAATAATTGTCTGGGTGACCCCAAACTTTTGAACGGTAGTGTATATATTTTTTATAGCTGTCTTATGAAAAGCACATTTGTTTGTGCTTAGCAGTACAAGTGTGGCTCATATTTGAAGAGACCCTGAGGGTTAAACATATAGAGATGGTCAAGAAAAGCTGCTGAAGTTCAAACCGCACATCAAAACTGATTTCAGTGACTCTGAACATGGCATGGCTGTTGATGCCAGACGGCTGGTGTTAAGCTCAGTTTACCATGTGATGTAGATCTGGTCCTCTTCCCTTCTGGAGACTGTGGAAACCAGACTGAGCACGTGCAGCCCAAAGACAGTGACCACACGTCTTGTGAACAAGAGCTCTGGACTGAACTGTGCAGTGCATGCAAACTGTATTTAAGCCAAAGCTGGACAAAACTTTAATGTTCAATTAACAGAGCAGTGATGTATGTCAGCCTGACTGCCTCTAAACACATCTGACAGCTAACACAGGCGTCCTGAATGTTTCTCCTACGACAGGCGTCTGCAAGCTGCCGCACGTTTACCCATGATCACGGGCTTCCTGTGGGATCGACGAAAAACTGAAAACCTAACAAATCTATCTGTAAGAAGTGACAAATATCAAAATCTTACAAATTTATGGGGAAAAAGCTGCAGATCTATGATTGAAAATGGCAAAGTTTGAAGAGAAATCCTGCAAAGTTGCAAGTAAAATGTCACAATGTGGAAGGACATTTTTGAAATCTATATGGAGAAATGTGGGAAAAGTCACAAATTTTAAGAAAAAAGTTTCGGACAACAAAACTTCGCAAATTTATCATAGAAAAGATGACAAATATAAGTACGCGGTGGCGCAGTGGTTAGCACTGCGGCAGCACAGCAACTCACCCCTGGCCATGGGATCCTGGTTTGATCCCAGCCCCTGACCAACAGTGATGTGTGTGGAGTTTGCATGTTCTCCCCGTGTCTGTGTGGGTTTACTCTGGGAGTTCTCCGGTTTCCTCCCACAGGCCAAAAACATGCAGGTTAGGTTAACTGGAGACTCTAACGTGGCCCTAGGTGTGAATGTGTGTGTGAAGGGTGACGGGATAGCGCCACACTGTGGCTGCTTCATCCATCCAGGTGGACGCCCTCAATTTCCCCTCTGGGGATCAATGAAGTATAAAAAAAATCAAAGTAGCAGCAAATATACATGAAAAATCAAGAATTTATAACCAGAGTTGCAAATTTACAAGAAAAACACCCAGATTTCCACAAAAAAATGTACTTAAAAAAAGCTGCAAATTTAGAGTAAAAATCTGTAAATTAAAATAGAATATAAAAAATAGAACAGACTTTCCACTGAAAATTAATGACAAACGTACAACAGAAAAGGTACAAATGTAATGGGAAGGAGTAGCAAGTTTACAATAAATTTGTGAAGAGAGAGTGATGAAGAGAAAAACTGCAGCCATGAGAGAAGGACGTCACGTCTACAAGAGACCAACACTCGGCTTAGAAGAAAGGAGTAATAAAGCTACACAAACAATTCACAATACGAGAAAAAGCTCTTGTATTCATAAACTTATGACAAAAAATGCAGGAAAATAGTACATTTATAGGAAAAAATATCAAGCTTCTCAGAAAAATCCCCCCCAAAAAAAAATTTGAAGAAAAAAGTTGCATATTTATGAATAAAAGCTGATTTCTAAGACAACAGCTGGATATCAGGAAAATATGTTTTGTGTCTCCATGCAGATTTTCTGGTGACTCTTTAGAGGCTGCAGACTCCTGATGGAGGAAGTGGATCAGTGGTCGGGGTTAGATGAAGCCCCGGGGCGGTGAGAGTCTTTACCTGAGCTCACAGGTCCCAGAACGCGCCGACGTGCTGCATGGCGTCCTCTAAAAACTAGAGGAGACACACGAGAAGAGAAGGTGAGAGATGATGGGCCCGGTCTAGTTTAACCAGAGCAGACAGCTCATGGGTCAAAGGCCCAACATGACCTGGACTCATGACTGGAGTCACCCCGTCACACCAGGGAGGATGAACACCTGCTTTACTGACACACTAAAACACCTGATATAAGAGGTGGAAGGATCTTATCCACCAGACAGGATCCAGACATTCTCAGTCAGGTTGTTCTCCAGACGAGAGTCCAGAGACCAGCTTGTCTACATCAGGGACCTGTTGGTCTCAAAGACGACTGAAAAACGTTTAACTCCATCCATTAACCCGATATTTTATGAGCTTTACAGAGACAAACACCTGCAGCAGTTCAGACTCACTAATTATCCCAACAAACTGCACACAGAGAGGCTCCGCCCCCTGCCACCTTTGGGATCTGAACCAGGAACCTTCATGATGGTTCATGTTCTTAGCTTGGATCCTAAAGTACCTCCAGCCACATGCTGGTGGGACACTGTAGTCAGTAGGGAACTTGTTTTTTTTTTAACAAGGGCGATGGGAATATTCACCAATTCATCATGAGGTACAAATGTCAATCAGTTACAAATCTGCAAGAAAAAAGAAAGTCAATCTAAAACTGAAAAGGGTCTCAGGTTGCAGTTTATGACACAGAATAAACATTTAACCAGCATCCAGCTGAGCTTCGGAAATGGAGAAACAAGTTGCAAATTTATGGGGGAAAAAAGTTGCAAATTTATTTTCTAAAAAAGCTGCAAATTTATAAGAAAAAAGTTGCACATTTTAATGACATTCACTTGTGTCATGCTTTTATTCTCATCTCTTGATGACCAAAGCACTTCACAGATCCTGCTGTTCACCCATTCACACACTGATGGTGGCATGCTGCCTAACATGGCACTTCCAGACCCACCAGGAGCAATTGGGGTGAAGTGTCTTGCCCAGGGACACAACAGAAGGATATCTGGGGACAGCGGGATTCGAACCGCCAACCATGTGGTTATTGGACGACCTGCTCTACCTCCTGAGCCACTGGCGTCCTGGAGGAAACAAGTTCAACAAGTCAAACATTTATTTCATAATCCTAATGGTTAGGGATATGGACTGGTGAGCACCGGGTTGCTGGTTCAATCCCAGGACCAACAGGACCAGATCTGGGTGGGACAGATAACAAAGCAGTATTTGCCCCCCTCCTGATTTCTTATTTTTTTGTATGTTTGTCGCACTTAAATGTTTCAGAGCATTAAACAAATTTAAATATTAGACAAAGATAACACAAGTAAACACAAAATGCAGTTTTTAAATGAAGGTGTTTATTATTAAGGAAAAAAAATCCAAACCTACATGGCCCTGTGTGAAAAAGTGATTGCCCCCTAAACCTAATAACTGGTTGGGCCACCCTTAGCAGCAACAACTGCAATCATGTGTTTGCAATAACTGCCAGTGAGTCTATTACAGCGCTGTAGAGGAATTCTGGCCCACTCATCTTTGCAGAATTGTTGTAATTCAGCCACACTGGAGGGTTTTCCAGCATGAACCGCCTTTTTAAGGTCATGCCACAGCATCTCAGTCAGATTCAGGTCAGGACTTTGACTAGGCCACTCCAAAGTCTTCATTTTGTTTTTTCTTCAGCCATTCAGAAGTGGACTTGCTGGTGTGTTTTGGATCATTGTCCTGCTGCAGAACCCAAGTGCGCTTCAGCTTGAGGTCACAAACAGATGGCCGGACATTCTTCTTCAGGATTTTTGGTAGACAGCAGAATTCATGGTTCCATCTACCACAGCAAGTCTTCCAGGTCCTGAAGCAGCAAAACAGCCCCAGACCATCTCACTACCACCACCATATTTTACTGTTGGTATGATGTTCCTTTTCTGAAATGCTGTGTTAGTTTTATAACAGATGTAATGGGACACACACCTTCCAAAAAAATTCAACTTTTGTTTTATCAGTCCACAGAGTATTTCCCCCAAAGTCTTGGGGATCATCAAGATGTTTTCTGGCAAAACTGAGATGAGCCTTTATGTTCTTTTTGCACTTTCTTATGGTGGAGTCATGAACACTGACCTTAACTGAGGAAAGTGAGGCCTGCAGTTCTTTGGATGTAGTTGTGGGGTCTTTTGTGACCTCTTGGATGAGTCGTCGCTGTGCTGTTGGGGTAATTTTGGTTGGCCGGCCACTCTTGGGAAGGTTCACCACTGTTCCATGTTTTCGCCATTTGTGGATAATGGCTCTCACTGTGGTTTGCTGGAGTCCCAAAGCTTTAGAAATGGCTTTATAACCTTTTCCAGACTGATAGATCTCAATTACTTTATTTCTCATTTGTTCCTGAATTTCTTTGGATCGCAGCATGATGTCTAGCTTTTGAGGATCTTTTGGTCTACTTCACTTTGTCAGGCAGGTCATGTTTAAGTGATTTCTTGATTGAGAACAGGTGTGGCAGTAATCAGGCCGGGGTGTGGCTAGAGAAGTTGAACTCAGCTTTCCAAAGATGTGATAAACCACAGTTATGTTTTAATGGGGGTGGGGGGGAGGGCACTTTTTCACACAGGGTCATGTAGGTTTGGATTTTTTTATCCTTAATAAACACTTTCATTTAAAAACTGCATTTTGTGTTTACTTGTGTTATCTTTGTCTAATATTTAAATTTGTTTGATGATCTGAAACATTTAAGTGGGACAAACATACAAAAAAAAGAGAAATCAGGAAGGGGCAAACACTTTTTCACACCACTGTAGATAAAGGTTAAAGGTTAGGTTGATTGCTGGGGTCTTTCTGCAGTTGTGGGGGTTCAGGTTCAGGTTCAGGTTCCTTTATTTGTAGCCGTAGGTAGATTTGTTTTGCAGTCTGGTGACGTCCATAGTTACAAGCCACTAATTACATTCAACATAGACACAAACACAGGCACACATCTTACAAAATAGGTAAATATAAAATATGTACAATATAATTTTTATAGCTTGTTCAACTGTAGGGGTTCCCCCTACAGTTGAAAGTGCTATGAGATGGCTGTTGTGAAATGGAGCTATATAAATAAAGTTGAATTGAATTGAATTAAATTAAATTAAATAAATAAAATACTTTTTTTTGTTTCTGCTGAGAATTGGTGGCTCAAAGTCATGTTGTTCAGTTCTGTAACATGATACAGAAATGTTGATGAGGATATCGGTGGGGACAATTCTCTCTTCTCCAGCTTAGGGGGGAAATGTCCCCCTGTCCCCCACATCAACAGGGATGGAGTGATGGCAGGTTAACAAGGGGGACAACATCCCCCCCAAAATCACCTACTGACTGTAGTGTAGGGGACGAGGACCCCCACCTGCACTGTTATGGTCTTCTTCTGCTGGAACTGACACAGTCGGTGAATCGGAGCCCCCGACTCATCGTTAAACTGCTGCTGGAACGGGTGCAGGAGCTGAACCTTCTCCCCAAAACTAAACCCAGGAGGAGATCCAACACGTCTCGTTCTTGGTTCTGGTTACAGGCGTTTAGCTTGACTTCAGAAACCACATGGTTGACTCTGTGTTCATGCAGAGATGTACAAACAGGAGAGGAAGAGTGTTGCTTACCTGCACACAGACACTGATGCTGACGATCACTGACAGGGACTCAAAGGCCAGCTGACGCCACATGAGGACATCATTCATTCATTCATTCATCCATCTTCTTCCGCTTAATCCCTTTCGGGTCGTGGGGGGGCTGGAGCCTATCCCAGCGTCTTTGGGCGAGAGGCAGGGTCCACCCTGGACAGATCACCAGTCCATCGCAGGGCCACCATCATCAGAGACATGAAAACGTGCTTACAGCTTATGCTTAACACATGAAAAACATGCAAAATAAGGAAATGGAAGTTTCCATTAAAACATACAGTGGATATAAAAAGTCTCCACACCCCTGTTCAAATTCCAGGTTTCTGTGATGTAAAAAAATGAAACCAAGATAAATCATTTCAAAACTTTTTCCACCATTAATGTGACCTATAACCTGAACAACCCAAATGAAAAACAAACTGAAATCTTTTAAGGGGAAAAATAAAAATCTTACAATAACCTGGTTGCATAAATATGCACACCCTTCAACTAATACTTTGAGTGCTGTAATAAAAGCCAAAGGTGCTGCAACAGTCTTTTTGGGTAGGAGTCTATCAGCATGGCGCATCTTGATGCGGCAATGTTTGCCCACTCTTCTTTGCAAAAAGAAGTGAAGCCTGACCACGATGCTTCACTGTATATATGGTGTTCTTTTGGTGATGAGCAGTGTTGTGTTTGGCCACAAAGTTCAACTTTGGTTTCATTGGACAATAACACATTTTCCCACATGCGTTTGGGATGTCAAATGTGTTTTTGCAAAAATGTGGCCAGGCTTGGATGTTTTTCTTCGTAAGATAAGGCTTCCATCTTCCCACCCTATACAGGAGATTGTTGTCACATGTACTAAGCAGCCAGTACTTGCCAGAAATTCCTCAAGCTCCTTCAATGTTGTTGTGCGCCTCTTGGCAGCCTCCCTGAACAGTTTTCTTCTCGTCTTTTCATCAATTTTGGAGGGACGTCCAGTTTTTGGTAATGTCACTATTGTGCCATATTTTCTCCACTTGATGATGACTGTCTTCATTAGCCACGGTAGCATGTGCAAAATTACTTCAATCTGATAACAATTCAGATCAGAACTTTACCATTTGTATGGATACTGAAAAAGTTGATTTGATTAGGATGTGCGTTTTCATGCGTCACACTTTTGAACAGACTAAGTAATTTTGACATGCTCACAATTATCCAACATTCCGAAAATAGTAGAAGAAGCAACTTTCAATGTAAACAAACCCCGCTTCATGTCTCTCTTTTTGAACTGGACCTGTATTGTGTTATTCAGACAACTTTTGCTTCTACTGGTCTGCGTAATGAAGCTACAAGCCCAGCAGTACAAATTTCTGCATATGACCAACAGAGGGAGACAGCAGGACAATACAGACCAGTTTTGTTTTACTCCCAGCATGTCTTCCACTAGCTGCTGTAAAGGTGGAAATACATCATGTCGACGTGTGGCTGATGTACAGACATGCGCAGGAAACATATTTTCTACCCAAACTCTGGAATAAGTGTTTATATGTGACACCAGTCAGATTAAGAATTGGCATAACCCACCTGTCTCAATCAGAAGGAAATTTTGATCCGAATGAGTGTGATCAGGTCAGAATATTCAGATTGGCGTGTTTACACGTCCCACCCCAAAGACCTGAACAGCTACAGACCAGTGGCCCTAACGTCTTACATGATGAAGACCCTGGAGAGACTGCTCCTTGCTCACCTTCGCCCCCTGGTGGGACCAGCAATAGATCCACTCCAGTTCGCCTAACATCATGGCATTGGGGTGGAGGATGCAGTGATCTTCCTCCTTCACCGTTCTCTGTCCCACCTGGAAAAGCCCGGGAATGCGGTGAGGATCATGTTCTTTGACTTCTCCAGTGCTTTCAACACCATCCAACCGATGATCCTGAAGGACAAGCTGCTGTGCGCAGGGTGGACCAGTACCTGTCATCATGGATCCTGGACTACCTCACTAACCGGCCACAGTTTGTGAGAACCCGGGATTGTGTGTCCAACATGATCATCAGGAGCACGGGGCCCCCCCAGGGAACGGTTTTGGCTCCCTTCCTGTTCACCCTTTATACTGCGGACTTCTCACACAACACAACACACTGCCATCTACAGAAGTTCTCTGACGACTCTGCGATCGTCGGCCTCATCTCCAATGGAGATGAAGTACAGAGGACTTATCCAGGACTTCGTGGACTGGTGCCATCGGAACTGCCTCCAGATCAACGCGAGGAAAACTAAGGAGCTGGTGGTGGACTGCTGCAGGCAAGGACAACCCCTCACAGCACCAGTAAACATCCAGGGAACAGACATTGAGATGGTGACATCCTACAAGTACCTGGGTGTTCATCTGAACAATAAACTAGACTGGTCACACAATACCAACCCACTCTACAAGAAGGGACAGCGCAGGCTGCCCCTATTGAGGATGCTCAGGTCTTTTGGTGTACAAGGGGTGCTCTTGAAGACATTCTACAACACTGTGGTGGCATCAGCCATCACTTTTGGAGTGGTCTGCTGGGGCAATGGCATTACAGCAGCCGATAGGAAGAGACTGAACAAACTAATCAAGAAAGCTAGCTCTGTCCTGGGGCAGCGCCCTGACCCAGTGGAGGAGATAGGAGAGAGAAGGATGGTGGCTAAACTGTCATCTCTGCTGGAGTCTGAGTCCCACCCTATGCAGAACATACTGAACGCACTGAGGAGCTCATTTAGCAGCAGACTACATCATCCTAGGTGCGCAACCGAGAGGTTTCGCAGGTCCTTCCTACCTACGGCTGTCAGACTGTACAACCTAAGCAGGGCTGCTTGCAGAGATAGCAAAAAAACGTGATGACCTAATAGTATTGAATGCAAAAGACGCAACAGACTTACACAAATGGTCCCCTCCAGTATACAACTAGGACAATATCAGTCACTGTGGGGGGTGACAATATGTATGGGTACAAATTCATACCATGTACGGTAACTAAATATACGGTTATGCTGTTTATTCCATCTAGCTACAATGCTCCACACTGTCAATATACTTATATATTTATGTGTACATATGTATATTCACTGCTCTTATTTTCTTATCTTCTAAATTATTGCTCTTAGTGTTGTTGTCCCTGTGCTGTTGCAATCCTGGAATTTCCCCATTGTGGGACTAATAAAGGCTTATCTTATCTTATCTTACTATGAAGCATTTTTATTCCCATCAGGCTTTTAATCCGGTTACTTGTGTTCATGTAAACATGGCTACTGTGTTCCATGGTATATTTAATGTCTTGGAAACTCTTTTGTGTTATGTATGGAAATAGAGGGTATTAGTAAGATGGCGGCCGAGTTGGACGGAGAATGAGCAGGGCTAACTGCCAGTTTCCGGTGGTGACGCCACTCCCGGTATAAAGGATGTGGGCAGAAGAGGCTAGTCCTCTTTCCTCGTGGGACACCTGGCTTTTCGGAGTGTGCCGAGCGCCTGAGCGTATTGTAAATAGTATTTATAATAAAGCTCCTTAAAACAGTAGTTACTCTCTACTTGTTATTGCCTTAATTATGGATCTATCATTTGGCGACGAGGTAAAAGCGGTTGCGGAGAGGTCCATTGCCAGTTTTCAGCCATTTTTGGAAACCCTGGGCGAACCACCTGTGCCTTGGCCTCAGTGCTTTGCCGCATTCACAAATTATTTAGTTGTACTGATCCTCGGCAAACTTGAGAAGCTTCGTGCGAGGGCTGTTTTGGTTCATAATTTGGGCATGGAGTGGCAAAGAATATTGGAAAATCTTGAGAGGAGCCGATAGCTTTGATGAAGTGGTGGAGTTAATAGTGCGCTACTTCCGCACCCCGGAAAACGTCACTGTCCGGCGCATTCAGTTTTGACAGCGCCGCCAGTGGAGGGGGAAATCTGTGAAAAGATTTCTTGCAGACCTCTGGGAGCTGGCAAGAGAGTGCAAGTTCGGGAACCTGGAAGATGAGATGATACGGGACCAGTTAGTGGAACACATTCGCTGTCCAGCAGCCTGGTCTAGGCTTCTGACCCATCCAGGTGAGCTGACATTGGCCGCAGCTATTGACCTCGCTCAGCAATTTGAGGCAGCAGAGACAATTGCAAGAGGCCTGAGTGAGGGGGCCACTCTGACCCAAGGCAAGCTTCGAATTAAGGCACTGTCACTGGACCCTGAGGATGAAGACAGCTGAGAGGACGAATATGCCTCCGTGGTAAAAGATAGGTCCGCCCCAGGTCCACCGCGTTGTTATGGCTGTGGGTCCCCAAGTCACCGCTATAAGCCCAGGATATGTCCAGTGAAGGGCAAGCATTGAGGGAAGTGTGGTTTGCTGAACCACTTTGCCAGGGCGTGCACAAACTTTGAGTATAGAGACCGGCGGAGTGAGGCGGGGCCCTCACAGAAGACTCCCATGGTTGTCCACACCGTTTCCTCAGAGACCACAGGATGGATCGGTTGGGAGGTAATGCTGGATGGCGTTGAGGTTCCCCTGTTGGTGGATACGGGAGCTGTCATCTCCGTATTGAACCTGGCGACCATGAAGAATCTATTTCCACACCGACACATCAGGAAGCAGGAGAGACCCTACTTTGGCTTATGGTGGAACAGATTGGCTGTTTTTGGATTTGTGGAAATGGAGGGACTGTGCAAATCTGTTGTGGTACCCAAGGCAACGCGTGACCCCTTTTGTCAAGTCAGGCATTGACGTGCTTGCTACTGGATAACCATGAAAACTGGTACTACCTGTCTCATGGGTCGGGCCGTCGGCGACTCATCCCCGCCCTTCCGAGGGCATGGAGGGTGAAACAGGGCATCCTGGCAGAACTAAAAACAATATCTGCCCCAGGTCTGTGGTGGACCACTCCCAGTTACACGGGGTGAGACTGGACATCCTGGCAGATAAACACATCTATCGTAAGGTCTGTGGTGGACTGTGCCAGTCGGTGCATTGTGACATGCACTACACAAAGAGCACAGATAAACAAACCTATCATCTGGTCAGTCACTGCAACAGATACTGGAGTCAGTTTGCCTTGGCTTGTCCTTGCCACTGATAATACCTTTATCTGCCAAGAGTGTGGTGCTAGTCCAGCAAAAGGCATGTACCGACTGATGACAGGCTGATACTCGTTGGCGATTTTAATGCCAGACTTGGTTCGGACACTGAGAAATGGAAAGGAGTGCTAAGCAGTCATGGAGTAGGCAAGTGCAATGCTAATGGAGAACTTCTACTTGCACTATGTTCAGAGTACAACCTTGTGATAACCAACACTCTATTTAAGCACAAGGACACACACAAGAAGACATGGATGCACCCAAGATCCAAGCACTGGCACTTATTAGACTACATCACAGTCAGGCAGAGAGACATACGGGATGTATTGGACACCAGAGCAATGAGAGGCACGGACTGTGGTATTGATCATGTTATGCTGAGATCTAGATTAAGGATTTGGAGACGAAAACAGCACTGCAGGACGGGTGCAAAGCCACCACGGAAGCTAAACACTAGTGCACTGAAAGGCCAAAAGAAGCAGGAAGAACTTGCACAGGAAATGGATGAAAACTTGAAAGACTGGGACAGCAACAACTCAGAGAATGACATAGAAGAGAAATGGGCAACACTGAAGGATACGGTGTATCAGACTGCGAGTGATGTATTAGGCTACCCTGAGAGGAAACATCAAGATTGGTTTGATATGTAGAATAATAAGAATGTTTTGGGAAGAGGTGAGGGTAACAATTGAAAAAATAATCTCAAAACAAATCATATTAAATCCTAAACTGTTTTTGTTGGGTCTGTACCCAGAAAAGCATAACTTTAATAAAAGTGAAAGAACATTCATAGACCTCAGTTTGCTTAATGCCAAAAAATGTATAGCACTACTGTGGAAAAAGACTCATAGACCAGATGTGACTCAGTGGTTAAGACAGATGTTAACAAACCTTCCATTAGAAAGAATAACATATATACTGAAATCAAAGGAAATTGTGTTTGAGAATATATGGAGACCTTTTATTGATTATGTAAAAAATTTAAACATAACTTGAAGAAGAAGGTGAATGATGTGTGTGGACCTTGTAAATTCCAAACTGGTGAACATAATATGTATACTTATGTGTTGGATTGTCTAGACTAAACAGAGGAGCATTGTTGAAGACTTGATTTTGTTGGTGGTTGTTGGTGTTTTTAGTGCATTTTTTTGTAGTACTTTAGTGTTAGTGTTTGATTGTTTGTGTCATGTTTGTTAAAAAAAAGGTTCAATAAAGATATTGTGGAAAAAAAGATTGGTTTGATAAGCATGATGGACACCTGAAGAAACTACTAGAAGCGAGGAATACAGCTAGGCAGGAAAACCTACAGTGTAACACAAGGTCGAAGAAGAAGAAACACTCAAAGGCTCAGAGTGAGCTACAGAAGTACACCAGAGAGATAAAGTCCAACTGGTGGGATGAAAAAGCGGAGGAACTTCAAACTGCAGCAGACAGAATAGACATGAAAACATTCTTCACAGGTTTGAGAGAAATCTACGGCCCTAAACCAAGAGGATTGATCCAACTAAAGGCTATGGATGGTGAAACGGTTTTGCAGGAGAAAGACAAGATCCTGGGCAGATTTGCAGACCACTTTGACCAACTACTAAACAACCCTGGAGATCTCACTGAAGAGGCTAAAGAAGCTCTAGTGCAGCAACCGGCTGTATCACATCTGGATAAACCACCAAATTTTGATGAACTAATGGCAGCTATCAGGACAACACAGGATGGTAAAGCCCCAGGAAGGGATGGAATTCCAGCAGAAGTGTGGAAATTTGGTGGTGTTCAGCTGACCAACTGCCTGCACAAGCTCATCCAAGAGATATGGGATGCCCAGAAAGTACCTCAAGACTGGAAGGATGCAAGTATTGTGCCTTTGCTCAAGAGAGGTGACAGGAAAGATTGTGGAAATTACCGAGGTATAACACTGCTAGCCACTGTTGGTAAGATTCTCTCCTGTGTACTACTGAACAGACTCAGTGAACACATCTCGCAGAATGTACTACCGGAAACCCAGTGTGGCTTTAGAAGTGGAAGAAGCACAATGGACATGATTTTCTGCTTGAAACAGGTTCAAGAAAAGTGTATTGAACAGAACATGCCGCTTTATGTAGTCTTCATAGACTTCAGTAAAGCCTTCGATACTGTATCGTGACAAGGACTTTGGCAGGTACTGAAGAAATATGGCTGTACAGAGACATTTGTCAGCCTGATTGAGGCACTCCATACATGCATGCAAGCAAACGTGGCAATGATTGGTTCAATATCTAAAGACTTTTCAGTAAGCAGCGGGGTGAAACAAGGGTGTGTGCTGGCGCCTACACTCTTCTCGCTATATCTGGCAGCCATGCTTGAGGTGGCCTTCAAAGACACTTCAGAAGGAGTATACATTCAAACAAGGAAAGAAGCAGACTTTTTCAGTGTGGCACAGTTTAAAACCAAGAGTAAGACATCGATAAAGGTAGTAAGAGAAATGCTCTTTGCCAATGACAGTGCTCTAGTTGCACACAGCGTGGAAGATATGCAATCTTTAGTGGAGAAATTTGCAACAGCAGCTAGCCAATTCAGCCTCCAAATCAACATAAAGAAGACAGAGTGCCTTTATCAACCACCAAAGTTCCAGTTATCAACATCATTACCAGAAGAGATCAGCAATGGTACAGAGCCACTAGTCAAGTGCAAGACTTTCAAGTACCTAGGGAGTACTGTTTCAGAGAATGCTAGGGTGGAGGATGAACTATCTCTCAGAATGGGACGAGTGAGCGCTGTGTTTGGAAACTTGAGGGAGAGACTGTGGAACAATCGACATGTGTCTATCCGTGTGAAATGCAAAGTGTACAGAGCGACAGTACTGGCTACTCTATTGTACAGTGCTGAAACTTGGACTGTCTACAGAGTGCAGGTGAAGAAACGCCACACGTACATGATGAGACACCTTCGAGCCATAATGAACATCTCATGGAAAGACAAGATAACCAACATAGAAGTGTTGAAACAAGCTGGTCTACTATCAATGAAGGACAGGCTAATACAGATGAACCTGAGATGGTTCGGACATGTTGAGAGGATGGACCACCAGCGTCTCCCTTTGCAGTTACTCTACTCACAGTTATGCTAGGGCAAACACAATCAGGGTGGACCAAGGCTCAGATTTAAAGACACTGTAAAAAGAAACTTGAAGAAGTTGGACATAGACAAGAGTTCCTGGCAGCGGAAGGCTAAGGACAGAGCTGTGTGGAGGAATCTGATCATACCTAAATGAAACAGTCATTAGGGCCTTTTCCACTAGCACGCTTTAGCGCGACACGGGACGGCTCAGCACGCTTTGTACGCTTTTCCACAAGCCCCAACACGGTTTAACAGCCGCAATTCTCAGCCCCACTGAAGGGCAGGGTACAGCAGTGCTGAGCTGTGCCGTGTTGTGACGTTAACAGACTGGTCGCCGCTGATTGGTCAGGTCGTAACCGGCGCTGATTGGTTAGGTTGGAACCGCCCCTCTCCTCCTCCTCATCTACCAAATCTTCACGACCTTCTCAATAAAGTTTTTGAAAAAAAAAAAAGAATCTTCACGACCGCCTTTACTCAGCGCGCAACCACTTTTGGCGGTTCCTTATCAGTGTATTGTTGTGCTATTTTCATTTATTCTCTATCAAAAATGGCTTCGTGTAATAAGGGTGTTCCATGGACCAGTAAGGAGCTGCAGTGTCTGCTCACTGCATTGTCAGACGAACGTATTCAGCGCGAGTTAGACGGAGCCGCCCGGAATGAAAAAATATACCGGGAGGTCTCGACATCGGAGTACTTTAACGGTGAGTTTTAATTTTTTTTTTTTGTGCGTTTTTTTGCAAATATATTCGGTAAGACGCTCAGTTTATTTATGCAATAAAAAAGCTGTTCATTTGTGGATGGATCGCTGCTTTATTGCAGCACAATGCGGACTAAAGCTTTTATTTTAATTATTCATGTGAACAATACGCTGAAATAAGCTTATGTATTCTTGTTAAAAACTATTGTCTTTTCTGTATATCTTGCACTTACGTGCTGTATTTTATTGTGTGCATTTTCCTTGTAGAATCATCCCACGCGTCCGCCGCGACAGCCTGCACGGATTAATTCAACCGAGCCTTCCTGACCCACAGCTGGCAGAGACGCTTCATTCATCTGAGTCGTGACCCAGTTTGGGAAGCTGGTGTAGACACTCAGTGGTCGGCGTGTATAAAATGTCGATTAACCTTCATGTTGTGTTGCAAAGTTTTTTTTTCTTTTAATATTTTGTATATAATAAAATGGAATTGTTTTGGAAAGTGTGGTTTGTCTGTTATAACACTGAATTATAAAACAGTATAATTACATAGAAATTCCATTGCCTAATCTGATCAAAATGATGCTGATCTTCCTGTCAGGGTCAACCATTGTAAAGGTAATGTAATTTTTAACTAGACCAAAAAAGAAATCTTTTTGCAAGCTTTCTGTTCTTTTTATTGAAATATCATAAAAAATTAGCCCCACATGATCCAGTTCTAAACTTTGGGTACATTTTTTATGTTAACTTATAAGAAGTTGCACAGTTGGACTTTAAAATGTAGCAGGACAGACTGATCAAGCTTACAAGTCGGTATGTAAAAAAGTAAGTATATGTAAATTGAATGTTCTATCGGCATTCCAAATTCAGAGAATTACAATACTTCAGAAGGAGTGTAGCATCATCTAAACGGAAAATAATAATACTGTTGTTCCAAACGTTGACCTGAAGGTGAAAAACATGATTTTTTTTAATTTAGTACATCCAAAATGCCCTAGGATGTAAAAAATAATAATTTGGTGTAGGCCAGTGTGCCACCGTCTCATTATTTAATACGAATAAAAACAAGTTTCAGCTCATTATTTCTAGGTCATTTGGCAGTTAATTCAAAACAAAAGTGACTTGTGTTGTTGCAGCTTAATTATGAGATAAAATTAATTGTGAGATAAATCCACAGAGCGAGCAAGGCAATAATCCTTGGATCCTTTTTTGTCTCGTGTAAATAAGGACTCAGTCGGGTGCGTAATGTCACGGGAGTGTGGCCCCGCCTCGCTAAGAATCTGCTGCTGCCCCGCTTCTAAAACCTCCTAAAAAAAAAAAAACACAGCACAAGCACAACACCGTGCTAATGGAGACAGAAGCATTCCGAGCCGTACTGAAGTGAATCGAGCCATACCGAGGTGTGCTGGGCTAGTGGAAAACAGGCTATTGTTGCCCACGGCAGACTGCTATGATGATGACGACCCAAGGCCCGTGTTTATGTCACTGCTGCAGGTGTAAACGTCATGGGGTGCAACCTCTTTTATGGCCTGGGGTTCTCGAAAGCGAATGTCATGGGTGAGGAGTGGTCGGGGTGCGGACTTTGGGGCTGACCAGCTCCGGTGGTGGAAGGCGAGGAGGTGTGGGACTCAGACTGGCTTGATACCGCAGGTGGAGAACACGCTCGGTGCCATGCGACGCCGCCCCGGGATGGACCCGATGCCGGTAGCCACATTGCCCTTGACATGGGAACTGGACGGCACGCCGGGACCCCCGGGGTGGCCCATGAGGATGAGGTGCCTGCGCTGGAAACTGAGGGGGTGAGACTTGAGAGCACGGTTTTGAAGCACTCTCAACGACGGCCTGCCAGGAGGACGGTGAACTGGACCTGCAAGTCGACCGGATTGGTGAAGGAGGCCAGTCGGAATCAGAGTGATCCCGATAAAAAGAAAAGGGCTTCCCTGCGGGTTAGAGATGAGGGTCGGCCCAGGGTCGAGGCCTGGATGAGAGGAGATCATGGGTCATGCGACCCATGATCACTTCCGCTCTTCAAGGAGAGTAGACGCTTCTCTCTTTTCTCTCTGCTCTAGCTCCCCACTTCCCTATTAACTGGATCCTAGCTTGCTGTTGTCTGTCTGCGTCTACTGCTGATTATCGAAAGAAATTATGGAATTGATAAGCTGGGCTTTGAACGCAATTGACACTATTTTTTCAACAAGGAATAATGCTCCGGGGGAAGCTGTTTGCCCCGCAGGGACGGCTCCAGCGGGCTATTTACGGGTGACAAGTGTTTGGAGGATCTTGTGCCTGAGTAATCTCTCTATCGAAGATATTGAAGATTTGTATATCTTCGTAATAATGGTGACTGGGATCGTTCTGATTGGAACTGGGATTGTCCTGGTGTACCGCAAATTGCTGAAGATGGATACAACCTATCAAAATGCTGGCCACGCGAGGTGCATCCATCAAATTGGAAAAATGGAAGAGACTTTGATAGCGACAAATGGAGAACTGTCTCGGAAGGTGGATTACATCATGGTTACGCTTAAGTCTATCCACGACGGACTCAAAGCCCCGCAATGAAGGATTAAGCACTGAATCTGCAGAAGAAAATAAAGTTCTTTCTCTGTGATCAGTCTATTTGGCTCAATTTCCCTCCTGATAATCCCCAGTCTTTGTTTTTCAAAACACTGAGCACACGGCCTCTGGACAGTAGCTGCTTGGGACAATTGCCAAGGACAATTGCTGCAGCCAGACAAAACATCTTCTGCCAAAGTGTCCTTGTGCTCATATTGATACAACATTGCTTCAACACTACATCCACACTGACCCAGAAACTGACAACAAGATAACATTCAGTGCTCTCCTTGTGTCCTGTGAACTCTGGTCTTGAATGTGCATCGTGGGCTTTTTTTGTCTTTGTAATCATAATATTGATTACTTATGGTCAATATTCTGAATTCAATGATTTTTTTGCTCCTTCCCATTGTATGATTTCTTATCTGTACCATCCTGTTGGCAGGCGCGTTCCCGATGCAGCCGTGTCACTGGAAATGCAGGTTCATTTTCTGTGTCAAGTCAAATTCTCTCGTATGTTATCAGTGATCTGTTAATGTACTTGGCAATAAATCTTTTTCTGATTCTGATTCTGATTCTGATGCGAGCGGCGTGATGACCAGAGGTGGTTCCAGGTGGAGGCTGCCTGGAGTGATGGGTATCTAGGCCTGTCTGACAAGATCTGGAGGCATCCAAATGAGCTGCGCTGCATGGTGGAGAAGTGGAGACGGGGCAGCGAGATCCTGGAGGTCAAGAGACGGTGATGTTTGGAGAGGGACCCATTAAAGGACTGAGGGTGTTTTAATTGTGTGTGTGTTATGGTTCTGATCCAGGTCCTTCTGTAAATAGTTGAACACTACTGTATTTGTGCCCCGGATATTATTGGTTTTGTAAAAAAAAAAAATAAATAAATAAAAAATTATGAGTTAAATTTTATAACATATATATTGATATGGTATGATATATATGGTTCCAAGGTTGTCATAGTCAGGAGCGGCACTGGGGTTAAGCTCCCAGTGCTCATAAAAGGCTCCTTACGGCGTGTGTCTCGAAAAGCCTCTGACAGCTAAGTCCAACTCCTAGCCTGTCCATGTGGTTTAGTCTCTAAGCCCGGCGGAACTGCTTTTACTAATAGGAGAAGGGGCGAGGGCGGATCTCTGGCGCCTTAAAACTAGATGCTTCGGGTAGATGGTGGCTCGTCAACCTGGGAAGGTAGCCCATCTAGGGGAAGGTAAACCCTGATTTCAAACCTCCGCTGTCCTTGGGCACACCCGGTCATGGGAAAGGCTTCGGGAGTCAACCCTGAGGAAAAATCCGGAGTCGGAGCTCCTAAGGCAGTTCTCTGTTGTGCTCAACATCGTTCTGGCAGCTCCTGCGATGGCGCTGGTGCCAAATTCTAGCAGCCCTGCTGTTCCTTTGACGTGGAGAGGGGGGGCATGCTGCATGGGTAACATCTTGTCCTCCATATCTTCCTGCCGAGGCTTGAATCCTACCAATGCCCAATGCTGGAAGGTAGAACACTGGTGCACATCGGCCTGTTCAGCCACAGGCGGTGCTGTTCCAGCAGAGTAAACGTTTAGGATTCTCTTCCATGGTCATCATAGACCGACGGAGGCCGACGATATTGATATGCAAGTGAAGTGATTCACTGGTTAATTTGGTATACATTTGAATTTGGGTTTATAAAGGAAAAAGAGTGAAGAAAGGAGAAACAATAAACTACGATTGAATTGTTTAATTTTGGTGATTCGTGATTTATGCTATTGGAAATGCAGAGGTAAAATCCCTACTGGTGTCTTATTAGTGGGGGCTCTGAAGATTACCCTGCTAAATCTGGTCCTGACAGTGTGATTTTGGTGTCTATTTGAGATACCCAACACATATTGTTTTACACTGTGTGCCCAGTTATGGGGAGGGTGTGTTGGGGTGGGGGGCCGCCATCAGTGTTGTTACTAAAGCCGTTTTTCCACTAGCCCAGTTCGCCTTGCCTCATTTCGTTTTGTTACTACTCGTTTCGGCCGCGGTTGTGTCTCCATAGCAGCCGGGTAAAGCGGGGTTAAGCTGTGGTGGGCGGGATTTTTTTTACAGCAAGGTGGCGCCACACTCCCGTGACGTAAAACACGCAACCCAAGCCAAACACAACATAACGGCTTTACAAGGCGACTCCTCGGTCTGTGGCTTTTTTCACTGTAAATGCCAAAAAGGACCGTCAGACAAGGGTACAGGCAGTGAGACGAAACACTCTGGAATAGTTCTGCAGCTTCTGGGAGAGCCGAAGACGTGAGGATACAAACTAGGTCATATGTGACGGTAAGCTAATGTTGCTAATGCTAGTTTGCTATAAGTACGTCGTACTACACTGTAATCTCTGCAAGTTATCACTGTTAGGTACTAAAATATGTACGCTGTGTGTGTTTCAGATGGCTCTGTTGTGGGAAAATTATCACTTCAAACGGTCAGTCTGGCGTTCAGCACAGCCTGTCACTGATGTCAGCACAGCTTCACAAACGATCAGTGGTTCTAAAGCTTAAGAATGTCTGGTTTATTTCCTGTGCAAAAAATTGCTCTGATCTAAGTAAAGGAACCCTATTTCACTGTTTATGGGAATGTAGAAAAATCAGAATGTTTTAGGAATAGGTGAGGGTAACAATTGAAAAAATAATTTCAAAACAAATCACACTGAACCCTAAACTGTTTTTGTTGGTTCTGTATTCAGAAAAACATAACTTTAATAAGAACAAAAGAACATTCATAGACCTCAGTTTGCTTAATGCCAAAAAATGTATTGCATTACTGTGGAAAAACTCATGGACCAGATGTGACTCAGTGGTTAAGACAGATGTTACCAACCTTCCACTAGAAAGAATAACATACATACTGAAATCAAAGGAAAATGTGTTTGAGAATATATGGAGACCTTTCATTGATTATGTAAAGAAATTAAACATAACTTCTGAAGAAAAAAAGGTGAATGATGTGTGTGGACCTTGCAAATTCCAAGCTGGTGAATGTATATTATGTTTTCTTATGTAATAGATTACCTAGACTAAACAGAGGAACATTGTTGTTGACTTGTTTTTGTTAATGGTTGTTTTTATTACCCTTTTTTTGTTATTTTGTTATTGTTCTTTTTAGTTTTTAAATTACTTTTGTGTTAGTGTCTGACTGTGTGTGCTGTTTGTAAAAAAAAAAAAAAAAAAGGTTCAATAAAAATATTGTGGGAAAAAAAATTGCTCTGATCTGCGTGAAAATCATGGACTGTTGAGACATCATGGACGTACCTGCTCCAGCTGCACTGAGTCTGAGATGTTGTCATAGCAAAAAATGATCAGCTGGCACAACTTGATCCCCAGGTTAATAACTATATGAGCCACAAAATGTATATTCAAAAAGTAAACAGTACTGAGTTCGGTATAATAAGATGTATTTGACAGTTATGATGCATTTTAGGCCAAAACAAACTTGATCTAGGATTAAAAGCAATTAAAATAATGCAGTCACAAGGTTACATGGAAAATGCTTGATTTACTAGATACATATACTGTAGAAATATATATTCTCTGCATCAACAAAGTACTATACATGCATTCATGTAGTATTGCACTGACAAACCTGAAGTTTTTGCAGATGTCTCTTTTTTATATGTGAAGGTTACCACCATGTGACATAAATTTCTTAAAAATGAGCCATTATTTTCAAGGTCACCCATTAATGGTTTGTACTATTGACTCTTTTCCCACCAGTGTATTAACAGACAAAAATAGAAATCATGATGCAAACACATAAGTCACTAAATTGTTTATTACCATCAGCAGCAAATTCCAGATTATTCAGAATGTGCAAAACTCAAACTGTCAGACTGGGTCACTCAGCAGCTGGGATGTGCAGCTCACACTGGTCTCAGATCAGCAGATCTTAGGCCTGCATCTCTGTAAATAGTGACGCAAGGTCCAGTTTGGGGTGGATCGATCGTTTACCTCTTGCCTAGACAAAAGACAGAAATGGGTGGTGGTTAAATAAAGGAAGTTTAAAACATATTTGGGAAATACACTTGTTGCTAAAAGCCAGTGGTGGAATGTGAATGAATGAATCTTTATTTCGGATAGATTAAAAGAAAATAGAATAATACAACAAAGGGGAAAAAATCTAATAAGGTTGAATTAAACAATAACTCCTCTGATTATCCAGTTCAACATAGGTTATCTGAAATGGGTGAGGGCTGAAGCTGCAGCTTATATTGCCCACCCATATTCCATCCAAGAATTCAAAAGAAAAACAAAACAGGAGCGATTCCAATTCCGATGTGACAATAAAGTACTTCGTTGTTGTATTTAACCACAATTTTCATGTAGCTGCACTGATGTAAAGTCGATTTTACAAGGGCTGGGTTACATTTAAAATCATCTGCTGTTACTGTGGCCTCAGCAATAAGAATGAATTAATACATTCACTTGAATGGAATATAGTACTTTAACTGAAGGTGTGCATCACAGAGTATGGAGTCGCTCAGTCAAAATATGGAGTTTTCATCAATAAAAGTTTGTCTTGAATGTAAAAGTGTCTCTTCTTGCCCTGGCTTCAAGTGTGGGCGGTGTTTTGTACTTTTATTGCTAAAATATAAAAGGATGCACTACAATGGGTCTCAAATATTTGTAATGTGTCCTGTTACTGCATGAGTTTATTGATGATAGAGTATAAACTACACATATAAACTAAATTATATTGATGACTGAACAACTGCCATTCCCCAAAAGATACAGTTATGAACATAACTCACAAAGGATCACAGAAGTGATCTGACAAAAAAAATAAATACATTAACAAGTGGTTTATTTTACAGTTGATGCGCCAGTCTTTTTCAATTATTCTGTAATTAATACTCACACAATCAAATAAATCTCAGTTCAGTCCCTTTTATATTAAGTGGAAATTGTGCTGCTTTGGTTTTGACACTTTACCTATAAAAGCAAAGGATTTCCAGTACTTTCCACAGTGGCGACGTCCATTGTTGAGCGGCTGATTTCCTCCTGCCTAGACGAATGACAGAAATGGATAAATGGATGGTGGTTAGTTTCAAGCAAGTTCAACACTTATACAGGCACATCTCAAAAATTAGAATATCATGAAAAAGTTAAATATTTTTGTCACTCATTTCAGAAAGTGAAACCCATATATAGATTCATTACAGGGACAGGGACAGTGATATATTGAAAGTGTTTAATATTGATGATTATGGCTACAGCCCATATTAACCAACACCTCAGCGGCCAACATTTCTATTTAAAAACTATTTTTTAAAGTTTATGTAATATTCTAATTTTTTGCCAAATTGAATTTGGGGTTTTCAGGGGCTGTAAGACATAATCATCCAAATTAAAATAAATAAATGCTTGAAATATATCACTGTCTGTGTAATGAATCAATATAATATATGGATTTCTCTTTCTGACGCTTTAGAAAATTATGTGAATGACTTTATAAATCACTGGTTTGAAAAAGCACTTTTATATTGTTGAGATTTCGGCTCCTGTGGTCTCACCAGTATCTACTATAAACAGGGAGGCTAACCCTGGCATGTGGAAACACATGGTAGCATTAAATTGCACACAATTTAATGTGCAGCACTAAAGTGCAATAAAAAACAAAAACCAGGACTTTAACCAGGATTAACATATTGTGACGTTTGCGGGATTCACACAAAGAGAGAGGAGCAAGATGGTTGTGATGAACAGGCTTTATTTACACACCACCAACCCCTAACCTACTTCTGAGCACAGAGAGGAGGGGAGGTCATTCTCCCAGACCTCCGTTTCAATCATGGTTACACACACATGATACATTTTGCCCTAATCCTGCTAAGCACTGCTGGGTCATTATAACGCAGTTATAATGACCCAGCGGTATAACTCAGTAATAACACATTTAATACACACACACAGTAACGTTTTCAACTGGCAAAGCATGCTGGGAAATCCCTGCCCCCCTTAAAATGGCCCCGACGTTACACTCCCCCGCCCCCCCCCCGGACTGGTTTCTGTCCCCAAAAAATTCAAAGTCCGCTTTCAGAAATCCAACGCGAGTCAGCCCGGTGCCGGGGCGGCATGCACGGGCCATTTGAGTCTCGGTCAGAGCATCTGGTTGGGGTAGGGTTCTGGTTTGGCCATCAGCGGGCGGATGGACACATCTGACAGCCTCTGTAGGACCACGCACAGTCCCTTCCCTGGCAGCGGGAGTCCCATGCCCGCTCCGGCTGACTCTCACCGCTGCCAGGTCTCCCAGGCAGCTGCTGGCCTGCGTCCATGCGTCCAGCCCTTGCCGCACCTAGAAAAATGGCCGGATCTCCATCCTGCTCGCTCCGCTGCGTCGCTGCTGCGCCGAGGGCCTCCGTGACGTCACCGAAAGGGAAAGCATCTGCGGGTGGCGGTAGGACACGCACAGTTCCTCCTCTGGCAGCGGGAGTCCCATGACTCCCACCGTTGCCAGGACCTCCCAGGCGGCCGCTGGCCCATGTCCCGGCGTCCAGCCCTGCCGAGCCCAGGAAAAGACCGGATCTGTCCTGCTCGCTCCGCTGCTGCTGCGCTCCAAAGGCCTCTGTGACGTCACCGCCGGGGGAAGCATCTGCAGAAGGCGGCTTTTTCTCCCTCCATGCCACCTCGCTCTAATTTAACGTCGGCGAGGGGCCAGTTTGTCGTGCGCTGTGTGCGGGGCAGTACCGTGCGATGTACCCTGGCTCTGTGCACCGGAAGTACCCTTCCTTGCGCCGCGGCCGTCTCCTCCGTGGACACGCCGCCGTGGTCTGCCGTAACTCCTCCTCCTCTCCCTTGCTGTCAGCCATGGCCTGGAAAGTTCTTGGTCTCGGCGTTGATGCTTCAATGGTGCGATTCATCAGCGGCTCCACCCGCTCTGCTTCTGCCACTGTAGTCTCCCTCGTGCACGCACTGCCGTGGCTCCTCCTCCCGCTCGCTTTCAGCGCGGCAGCCAGCTCGACCTGGGACAGGTGGTCATCAAACAGGTTCTCGCCGTTGTAGCGGGGAATCTTGGCCTGCTGCCGGATGAATGGGACGGTCACGTCCCGGTCGATCACCGCTCCTGATCGCCCTGGAATCGCCAGCCCGTCCTGCCCTGAGAAGGGCGGAAAACGGGGCTGGTTTGCTCTGCTCGGCCCGTCGGGTCCGCTGCTCCGTCCATCGCGGCGAACCTCTCCGGGGGCCGGCGTCTCAGCTCTACGCTCCGTTCCCAGCCGAGCGATGAACCGCTCTGGCTGTTGGACCTCCACCTGGATCCTCATCTTGCTCCATGCCCACTCCTGACACCAGTGTGACGTTTGCGGGATTCACACAAAGAAAGAGGAGCAAGATGGTTGTGATGAACAGGCTTTATTTACACACCACCAACCCCCAACTTACTTCTGAGCACAGAGAGGAGGGGAGGTCATTCTCCCAGACCTCCATTTCAATCATGGTTACACACACACATGATACATCTTGCCCTAATCCTGCTAAACACTGCTGGGTCATTATAACGCAGTTATAATGACACAGCAGTATAACTCAGTAATAACACATTTAATACATACACACAGTAACGTTTTCAACTGGCAAAGCATGCTAGGAAATCCCTGCCCCCCTTAAAATGGCCCCGACGTTACAATATTTTATCGTCTTGCTCTCACAAGCGAATATTTAGGAGAAAACAAGCGCGAATCAGCAGTTGGTACTAGCTAGCTACTAGCCAAATCTCGTTAGCTAAAATGAGTTAGCCAGCACAAAACGGCATTAAATTGCACACAATTTAATGCGCAGCACTAAAGTGCAATACCAAACAAAAACCAGGACTTTAACCAGGATTAACATATTTCATCGTTTTGCTCTCACAAGCGAATATTTAGGACAAAACAAGCGCGAATCAGCAGTTGGTACTAGCTAGCTACTAGCCAAAATTCATTAGCTAAAACGAGTTAGCCAGCAAAAAACGGCGCTGTATGGCTCAAAAAAAGTGAGCTTACCACCAACACGATAAATAAGCGAACAGATGCACATTATTACAAATCACTCACCATCGATGGTTCTCTCACGTTCGTCTTCAGCTTGTCTATAGTCCGGTTGTATGCTGGCCAGCCATCGGGTCACTCCTCACTGTGTATCTGCCACCAAGCAGAGAAAACTCCGCACCTCTTCGTTGGACCACGGTGTAGAGTTCCGCAAAACCTACAACGCTGTCTGTATTAATATCGTATTTACTCCGTGACCGAGTTTGTCCGTGATTGCAAATGGCGGTCGTAAAGATTTCAACGAAGACAGGCGCTTTCGTGACGTTACGCCCTGACCAATCAGCGGCTAGCAGTCGATTGACGTCACATCTCAGCTCGCTTTTGCACGGTTATACCCTGCCTCTTAACTGGCACGAAAATAGTGTCGGTTAAAGTGTGCTGGGTACAGTGGAAATAGCGAGAAAGTGAGTAGAGTAGAAGTAAGTAAGGCTAAGGCGATACTAGTGGAAAAGGGCCTTAAGTGTTGTGCTTATACTGATTGTTGTTCTTTATGTTCATGTGGAGCTGTTTGACGGGATTATTTTGTTTAGAAACACGGTCTTTTATGTTGGACTATTTTAGATATGGCAGCAGAATAACCCGCCTAGCCGTGGAGGGGGCGCTGGCAGTCTACCCGGCCCCCCAGCCTTAGTTGTGTGAATGGATAGGCAGTTTGTTTCTCTTTGTACATATTTTTTATGCTTACAGAATGTGTTGGGAGACAAATTTGGGTGGGTTATCTGTATGCATGATGTTTTTTTGAAGGGGGGAGAAATGTTATGTATGGAAATAGAGGGTATTAACAAGATAGCGGCTGGGTTAGACGGGGAATGAGCAGGGGTGACAAACTGCCGGTTTCCGATGGTGACACCACTCCGGGTATAAAGGATGTGGGCAGAAGAGGCTAGTCCTGTTTCGTCGTGGGACACCTGGCTTGTCGGAGTGTGCCGAATGCCTGACGGTATTGTAAATAGTATTTATAATAAAGCTCCATTAAACAGTAGCTACTCTCTACTTGTTATTGCCTTAATTATGGATCATTTTGTACCCTTCTCCTGACTGACACCTTTGAACAATGAGATCCCTCTGATGCTTTGGAAGCTCTCTGTGGACCATGGCTTGTGCTATAAGATGAAACTACAAAATTATCAGGAAAAGCCTACTAGAACAGCTGAACTTTATTTGAGGTTAATCAGAGACTCTTTAAGGTGTGCTGACTCCCATTTAACATGAGTTTGAATGTGATTGGTTAATTCTGAACACAGCCACATCCCCAGTTATAAGAGGGTGTGCATATTTATGCAACCAGGTTATTCTAAGTTTTTTAATTTTTCCCCTTAAAAGACTTCAGTCGGTTTTTCACTTGGATTGTACAGGTTATAGGTCACATTAATGGTGGAAAAAGTTTTAAAATGATTTATCTTGGTCTTGTAGGGAACCCACGCTGGGATATTCATCTCAGACTGGAAGCAGAGGGGAGGGGAATATTCCCTCTGCCGGCAGAGCGTGGGGGATTTAATGGAGGACAGTTCGTATGGTAATGGGTGAATGTATTGTGATGCAAGATTTCAGGCAACAGGGGGAAGGAATGGAGTGATATAAAAGGAGAGACCCTGGTGTATAGAGAAAGTCTTTTTCTGTGTATGAATGAAGTGAGAGAGAGAAATAAAGTTTGTCTGTCGTGCAGGTCTGGTTCCTTTATTTGCACTCTCCACAAGGTCATTGAAATTGTTAAATCGTTTAACCTCTTGCACTCCGGGATACCGCGGGCGGTCACGTCTCTGCGTCCTAGTGCGTCTCAGTGCGCACTGAAAAAAAAAAGCTGCATTTCCGTTCTTCCAGTACAGACACAGCAGCGAACAGAAAGCCAAAGGAGTGTTTTGATTGGTTTAGATTTGATTGACCTCTCATTCGACTAATAAGAGCCTTGAATTGGGTTTCTGAAACCTTGAAGAACCAATGACTGAAAACCTAGCAAGAAGGTGTAGGAGGAAATATATGGAATATTAATAAATAATAAATATGATCAGGTATGAATTATTTAATTTATATTGATGTATTGGAATCTGAGATCAAATCTCATTTCATATACACCAGAAAAGTTAATAACACTCGTAAGGGGCACCAGCTTCTATCTTTAAGAAGCAATTTAATCTTTAATTTCACTTTATACCTGTTTAATCACTCAAATTAATCAGAATCAGAATCAGAATCAGCTTTATTGGCCAAGTATGCACAACACATACAAGGAATTTGACTTTGGCTAAAAACTTGCTCTCATTGTTCAGGTGGAGGATTTAAATAAGGATTCAATGACAACAGAGTATGTACAGTAAATTACAGACTGTCCACATTTCTATAAAAGGATGCAAATATATACAGGAATATATGCAGTTATTTACTCAGACTAACCACACTTTGCAGAAATATATGAAAAAATATACAGTCACACAGTATTTCAATGTGAACTCAGATTCAGTGATATAATGTGAATGAAGTAAAAAGCAGTGTGAGAGTTATGTGCAATGTAATAATGGATGAAAAGTCATGAGTACAGCAACAGGTAGGACTAGGTGAATGTTAGGAGTTCATCAGAGTGATGGCTTGAGGAAAGAAACTGTTCCTGTGACGGGTCGTTTTGACCTTCAGTGATCTGTAACGACGACCAGAAGATAGAAGTTCAAACAGTTTGTGGCCGGGGTGTGATGGGTCAGCACAGATGTTTCCCGCCTGTTTCCTGGTTATGGACCGATATAAGTTCTCAATGGAGGGTAGGTCAGTACCAATGATCCTCTCCGCAGACTTAATGATCCGCTGCAGTCTGGTCTTGTCCTGTTTAGTGGCAGATCCAAACCAGACAGTGATGGAAAAGCAGAGGACAGATTGGATGATGGTGGTGTAGAAGACAACCAGCAGCTCCTGAGGCAAATCAAACTTCTTGAGCTGACGCAGAAAAAACAACCTCTGCTGGGCCTTTTTCCGGACAGTGTCTATATGGGAGGACCACTTCAAGTTCCGGGAGATTGTGGTACCCAGAAACTTGAAGGAGTCCACAGTGGACACTGTGCTGTTGAGGATGGTGAGTGGGGGGAATGAAGGGGGGTGTTGCCTGAAATCCACAGTCATCTCCACCGTTTTGGCTGGGTTAAGTTCAAGATGGTTCTGGCTGCACCAGAGGATCAGCTGCTCCACCTCCCGCCTGTATGCAGACTCATCATCATCCCGGATCAAACCGATGACTGTGGTGTCGTCCGCAAACTTCAGGAGCTTCACCGAAGGGTCCTCTGAGGTGCAGTCATTGGAGTAGAGGGAGAAGAGCAGTGGGGAAAGGACACATCCTTGGGGGGGCGCCAGTACTAATAATCAATAATCAGTCTCAAAAATTTTCCGTGAATTCGATACCTGGGCTTGAAACAGACTCAGAATGAAATAAATTCTCAACAACTTCTCTCATTTTTACAGATTAATAAACGAAACGATTAACAGACATTGCAGTAATTTCATTAATCATAAAATCAATCTTGTAAATGATAGATTAACAATGTCAATATTTTCCTAACCAGGGATAAATTGAGAAACCAATTTCTATCAGTTTGAGTTAACAGATTATGGAAACAACGCAAATTTATGTAGAAAGTTTACTAATTATATGAAAAAGTTCTTGATTCATCTTAAGAAATAAAAATGGAATTTTAATGAAAAGAAGAGTTATGTTAAGGGCTTCTTAATTTGCATCTGATTAGATACACAAATTATTACCGAACCTCAGACGTTTAATTCAGCAGATGAATTAAAGTTTTGCAGCTCACGTGATCCTCGTTCGATGATGGTTCTGTCATCGTCCTCAGCCCAAGATTTCGTGGGCATTAATATCTGCCTGCAGACATTTTCAGGGTCCACATTTCGACCTTTAAATTCAAGTGGTCGAAGGGGCTGGATTCTGGGCCGTATGACCCACAGTTGAAACTGGGTTTGGAGCCAGATGGTGACGCTTCTTCAGCGTGTGAACAGCTGCGCGTTGATTCCTTGTAGACACGAACCTCCAGAGGGCTTCGAGAATAATTAGATCTAATCAGATCTCAAATTAGGAAAAAAAAAAACTTTCGGACTTTAGATAAAATAATAGCTCCTGTTGTGTGATTGGTCAGAAAAATATTATAAACATAAAGTCAAGATTAAAGTTTACATTAAAATTAAACAAACGGTGGTTTTACAGAAAGTTTAACAAAGAAAAAGAGATGAGTAACAATTGGAGTTTAACTCTGATTAAGAATTGAGCTCAAAGAAATAGGAATTCCTAGGCATTTAAGAGAAAAAGAAAACATTAAGATACAAAGTTACATAAACAAATTACGAGTTATCTGCTCTGTGTTCAGAAAAATGACACATGGTCGAAGTCTTTGTTCAGAGGGTCCTTTGTTCTTCCTTGCTGTGTGCAGACAATAGAGAGAGACGGACCAGTGGCGAGAAAAGAAAAGAAAAGAGGAAAAGAGAGAAGACGATCCGGAAAAGAAAAAGCAGAGCGAAGAGTCTTTCGCCTTTTATAAGTTCTGTTCAGCTTTGCGGGCTTCCAGGATCGATCAGAATCTCAGCCAATGAGAGTCCTTCGTGGGAGGCCCGATGAACTTTCCATCCAATGAACAAACAGTCTATTGTCTGGAGCTCTGGGATGAAGAATTGCTGTCATGCCGAGATTGGCTGCTGGAGTCACATGGTTTTAGAGGCAAAAACTTTGATACATACTGGAAGTTAATATTTCCCCTTATGTATTAAACTAAGATAACTTTAGTGATTAGTATAAATTATAAGCAGTGCTTCTAAATCAACATGCAGGAATAAACATTCATTTAAACATTTTTAACATGCATATATATAAAATCACAGATTAATGCATTTCACACATATTATTGATTTTCCACATTAAAGACATCAGAGTCCATTTGCCTTTCATAGTTCTGAAAAGAAGGAGGTTTAGAATTGAGTTTGTAATAATGCACTTTAAAATTCACTGGTTAAATCCAGCGTGTCCCAGAGTTTAAGGAAATTTTATTGAGCTGTGGATCCATGTTTGGCCAGGTCTGTTGCATGTTTTATGGGGGTAATAAAAGCAAAGCCGGACATTGGGGAAATTCCTTAGGCTGGTTTTAACACAAGAAAGGGGATTTCAGCTGTGGCCTGGGGGGAGAAAATCCATTTCTTTGTGTTACTCCTGGATGAAACAAAATGTCTTTAAGCAGAAGAATAATTGTTGCTGAGCCAAAGTGAGATGATGCTACAAAGGACCTGCCTACCAATGACTGCGAATACAACGAGCCAATTGAAGCAGAGAAGATCGACGATTGAAATGCGTGCATCCCGTGCGTAAAATCTGTTTTGTGTAAGCTGCTGGGTGACACACATTGAGAGCTGTGTGTAACGGTAGCGTCGGCCAGTCTTTTGTTATTACTACTGTTCTTATTTGTTGTGAAAAATCGTTCACAAAAACTGCAATCATGGAAGCGGAGATGGTATGACCGGGTCGCGTGACCAGAACCACGAGTCGTAACAAGCGGACCAGCGTCATGTTCGTCTGACAATGAGGAACAGATGTTCGCCAACGACACTGCTGTTGTGGACAGGTAAGTGTTATAAGCTAAATTATTCTTTATCACTGAAAATAGTAATAAAAATGACTTCTGACCGATCGGTAATTACAACGGTGCGTCATGGCCACTTGACGGACCGTTTTTTGTGTGCCAAGCTCCTCTGTAGCGGGGGTGGGGGGGTTGAGTTGTTATCCTCTACATTGCAGATATTTTAGTATAATTTTTATTGCACTGTAGGTTATTTTTTCTTGTAAAAAAAGGCCACACATTTTTTACGTGGCATGCTTCTTTGTGTGTGGGGGGGCTTGTTTGTTCATTCATTCATTCATGAATGAATAAACAACTCCCTCCCACACACACAGCCCTGAGTGTCACCTTTCATTAGAGCCCAAGATGGAACTTCTATGTTTCAGCATTCAAAAGTTACAGACGTTTTTCCAAACTGTGCCATTTGGCACAATTTGGCACAGTTCAAAAATGCCTGGGAACAACCTAAGAAAAAAAGCTGTGTAATATATTCATTTTTTGTGGTATTGTTACAAAATTTTGACCTCAGCTTGATAACACTTGGTTCTACATTCCTGTTGCATTTTCCAGCCCGGATCTGACAGCTGTGTGTTATTTGCAAGCATTTGTATCTAAAAAAAACACCCAGGCGAACTTTATTTTCTTCAGGTCCAGTATGTTTAGATGACTGTTACTCAGTGGCAGGAGCACTTAGAGAGATTATGACTGTTTTGCCAAAAAATTCAAAGTGTTTTCTTTTAAATGAGACCAACCCCATGAAGATGCTGCAGACGGTTGAAGAACAGCTTTTGATTTACTTTGGGTACGTTACTTTTTTGACGTTTTTAGGGAAACTGACCAGAGTGCAAGGGGTTAAAAGCAAAACATCTATGGATTGTGATGGTATTGACATGCTCTTAGTCAAAACTATCATTGAATGCTTAGTGAAGCCACTGACGTATATCTGCAACCTGTCTCTCCAAACAGGTATATTTCCCAATGCAGTGAAAATAGCTAAAGTAATTAGTAATTAGGAACTGAAAGTTTTTGAATATACGGATCACAACCCACAGGACGTAGAATATAACATAGACCCTGATAATAATTTATTTACACTGTAAATTATATATATATATATATATATATATATATATATATATATATATATATATATATATATATATATATATATATTATAAATTATTATTTGTGTACACCGTACACCTCATCATAACTCCCCCCACTCGGGAGATCGGATCACAACTTGGTTCATCTCCGGCCGGTGTACAAACCCCTTGTGCTCAGACAACCTCCGGCCATGCACACAGTGGAGTTATGGTCTGAGGAGACAATGGACACTCTAAAGGGCTGTTTTGAAGCCACCGCCTGGAAGCAGCTCTGCGATCCACATGGAGAGGACATCGATGGCCTCACTCACACCTTCACAGACTACCTCAGCTTCTGTGTGGACAAATCCGTTCCCACCAAGACCATACGGTGTTGCTCAAACAATAAACCCTGGATCAACCCTGAGATAAAAACACTTCTGAGAGAGAAGAAGAGGATCTTCAGGTCGGGGAATAGGGAGATGCTGAAGTCCGTACAGAGGGAGCTGAGGAGAAAGATCAGAGAAGACAAGGACAGCTTCAGGAAGAAGATGGAGGACAAGCTGCAACAGAGCGACATCAGCGGGGTCTGGAGAAACCTCAAAACCACCTCTGGGCTCCAGAATACCTCCCCCCAGGCCATGGGGGGCAGGGAGTGGGCGAACAACCTGAATCTGTTTTTCAATAGGTTTGACCAACCGCCCTCCCCCCTGACTGCACAACAACCTCTGCTGCCTCTAAAGAAATCAAGTCCTGCTGCCCACTCCCCACTCCACCAACACCCCCCCACTCCCAACACACAGCCCCCCATCCTGACCCTGACCAGGACCCAGGTGAGGACGGAGCTGAGGAAGATCAAGGTGAGGAAGGCATCGGGACCGGACGGCATCAGCGCAAAGCTCCTCAAGTCCTGTGCAGACCAGCTGTGTGGGATTGTGACGTACATCTTCAACCCGAGCCTGAAGCTGGGGAGGGTACCACAGCTGTGGAAAACATCTTGTGTGGTACCTGTACCAAAAACTTCCCACCCCAAAGAGCTGAACAGCTACAGACCGGTGGCCTTGACGTCCCACTTGATGAAGACCCTGGAGAGACTGCTCCTTGCTCACCTCCGCCCCCTGGTGGAACCAGCGATGGATCCACTCCAGTTCGCCTACCAGCATGGCATTGGGGTGGAGGATGCGGTGATCTTCCTCCTTCACCGTTCTCTGTCCCACCTGGAGAAGCCCGGGAATATGGTGAGGATCATGTTCTTTGACTTCTCCAGTGCTTTCAACACCATCCAACCGATGATCCTGAAGGACAAGCTGCTGCACGCAGGGGTGGACCAGCACCTGTCATCATGGATCCTGGACTACCTCACGAACCGGCCTCAGTTTGTGAGAACCCGGGACTGTGTATCCGACACGATCATCGGTAGCACGGGGGCCCCCCAGGGAACGGTGCTGGCTCCCTTCCTGTTCACTCTTTATACTGCGGACTTCTCACACAACACAACACACTGCCATCTACAGAAGTTCTCTGATGACTCTGCGATCGATGGCCTCATTTCCAATGGAGATGAAGCTGAGTACAGAGGGCTTATCCAGGACTTCGTGGACTGGTGCCATCGGAACTGCCTCCAGATCAACGCGAAGAAAACTAAGGAGCTGGTGGTGGACTGCCGCAGGCATGGGAAACCCCTCACAGCACCAGTAAATATACAGGGAACAGACATCGAGATGGTGACATCCTATAAGTACCTGGGTGTTCATCTGAACAATAAACTAGACTGGTCACACAATACTGACGCACTCTACAAGAAGGGACAGCGTAGGCTGTTCCTGCTGAGGAGACTCAGGTCTTTTGGTGTACAAGGGGCGCTGCTGAAGACATTCTATGACACGGTGGTGGCATCAGCCATCACTTTTGGAGTGGTCTGCTGGGGCAGTGGCATTACTGCAGCCGATAGGAAGAGACTGAACAAACTGATTAAGAAAGCTAGCTCTGTCCTGGGGCAGCGCCTTGATCCGGTGGAGGAGATAGGAGAGAGAAGGACGGTGGCTAAACTGTCATCTCTGCTGGAGTCCAAGTTCCACCCTATGCAGGACATACTGAATGCACTGAGGAGCTCATTTAGCAGCAGACTACATCATCCCAGGTGCACAACCGAGAGGTTTCGCAGGTCCTTCCTACCAACGGCTGTCAGACTGTACAACCTAAGCAGGGCTGCTCGCAGAGATAGCAAAAAGACGTAACAAACTAATAGTTTTTTTTTGAATGCAAAAGATGCAATAGACTTACACAATGGTCCTCTCCGGCATACAACTAGGAAAATACCGGCCGCTATGGAGGGTGAGAATATGTATGGGCACATAATCATACCATGTAGGATAATTAAGTAGACGGTTGTGCTGTTTCATCCCATCTAGCAACAATGCTCTGCACTGTGTGTGTTTATATATTTACATATTTATTCCATCTAGCTACAATACTCCGCACTGGGTGTGTTTATATTTATATATCTATATATTTATTCCATCTAGCTACAATGCTCCGCACTGTGTGTTTATATATCTACATATTATTCCACCTAGCTGCAATGCTCTGCACTGTGTGTTTATATATTCATATATTTATTCCACCCAGCTACAATGCTCTGCACTGTGTGTCTCTGTGTGTGTATATATATATTTTATAGTAATATGTACATATGTATATTAGCTGCTCTTGCTTGCTTGCTTTTTTTTTCTTGCCTTCTGATTGTTGCTCTGAGTGTTGCTATCCCTGTGCTGTTGCAATCCTGGAATTTCCCCGTTGTGGGACTAATAAAGGCTTATCTTATCTTATCTTATCTTATTTAGCTCCATCAATAATGACTGTAGTTACTACACGGATGAACAGTTTAACACAATGGTCACATCTGATTTCAATATTTCTATGATCCACTTCAACAGCAGAAGTCTCTATGCCAACTTTAATAACATTAAAGATTATTTACATCAGTTTAAAGAGCCATTCAATATTGTGGCAATATCAGAGACGTGGCTCAGTGAAGAGAAAGGAGTGGATTTTACCATGGATGGCTATGAATTAAATTATATAAATAGAAAAGTGAAAAAAGGAGGAGGAGTTGCAATTTATGTTGACAAGAGCTTGAAATGCAAGGTTGTTGAAAATCTGTCAGTAACTGTGGATGATTTATTTGAATGTATTACAATGGAAATCTGTCTGGACAATGTGAAGAATGTAGTAGTGAGCTGTGTATATAGAACACCTGGATCAAACATTGACTTATTTAAGGACTGGATGGAAAAAATGTATGCAAAACTAACTCATAAAGTTATGTTCATCTGTGGGGATTTCAATATAGATCTGATGAACTCAAAACAACATAGTTTGACAGAAGAATTTATCAACATAATGTACAGCATGGGCTTACATCCAACAATTACCGGACCTAGCAGAATCACGACACACAGTGCCACACTAATAGATAACATATTCACAAACATTATGGAAAATAATATCAGGAGTGGGCTTTTATTGAATGATATCAGTGACCACCTGCCGATTTTTGTTGTCTATCAATGTGATTATAGGAAGAAAAAGTATTCCAAAAATATTAAATATAAAAGAATAAGAACCGAAGAATCAATGTATTTACTGACAAAGGAATTATTAATACAAGACTGGAAGATAGTTTATGATGAAAATGATATAAATAAAGCATATGATAAATTTTTTACAAATATTTCAATCATTGTACAATAAAAACTGTCCTATAAAACAATACAGTGACAGACAACAAAAGAAAAATATTCCTTGGGTCACCAAGGGGTTAATAAATGCATGTAAAAAGAAGAATACATTATATAAATAATTCATTAAATGCAGAACAGTGGAAGCTGAGATCGAATATAAAAGATATAAAAATAAGCTTACTAATATAATGAGGACCTGTAAGAAAGAATATTACAACAGAATATTAGACGATAATAAAAATAACTTAAGAGGAATATGGCAAGTACTCAATGGGATTATTAGTAATCGTCCTAAGAATGCTAATTATCCAGAATATTTTATTGAAAATGGCAATTTGATAAATAATATGGAGGATGTGGTCAGTGGTTTCAATAAATTTTTTGTAAACGTTGGTCCTGAATTAGCAAAATCAATAGTGACACCAGAAACAAACTACAGTGGTTCTGTGAATGAAATAGAAGATAGAAATCCAAACACAATCTTTTTTGGTGCAGTTACTGAAAAGGAAATTATCGAGACTGTGAGTAAATTTAAGAACAAAAAATCAACAGACTGGAATGAAATTGACATGACAATAGTGAAAAAAGTAATTGAAGGAATTGTTAAGCCACTCACCCACATCTGTAACCTGTCATTTCAAACTGGTACAATTCACAAACAATTCACTGTTTCTACCTTATCTTAACTACTGTGTAGAAGTCTGGGGAAACACCTACAAGACCAACCTACAGTCAATATGGACATTACAAAAAAGGGGCTATAAGGATAATAAATAATTAGGATATAGAGACCATACCAATTCGTTGTTTTTAAAGTCACATGTCATAAAGTTCATGGATTTAGTTAAATTTAAGACAGCACAAGTCATGTACAGGGCAATTAATAATCAACTCCCAACTAATATACAAAAAATATTTAAAAAAAAGAGACAATGATTATAATTTGAGAGGAGACTTAAACTTTACAAAACCCAAGATACGAACAACCAAGAAAAGTCTGTGCATATCTGTCTGTGGGGTGGATTTGTGGAACAGTCTGGAGCCGGAACTGAAACTATGTACAAACAGAAATCAATTCAAAAAGAGGTATAAACATTATTTGCTGAAAGGATATATGTTAGAAGGGTAGTATTTATATGTACGATTCACTATGCTCACTCTGGGACACTCTGGGACACTATGGAATGGTGGGTGGGACAGTGCTGTGTACATCTGTGTTGTTTGAGGCTGGTTTTGATGTATGGACATCAATGTATGCTAGGATGGATGGGTGTTAATGTTGATATATACAAAATACAGTTAATTGTTTACTTGGGGTCTTAAATATGGTAATTTGTATATTGTAGCACCTTGGGAGAGCCAGATTTCTAGCATCTCAGACAAGAGACAGTGGATAAGCATGGGAGATCAAAGAGCAGGAGGCTCCTGGTGAGATAGCAGGAAGGAGTCAAGGATGTAGGGGGTTGAATGCAGTGTGATGCAAATGTCCTGTTGTGTGTGATGTAAGCCATGAAACAGAAGAGGAGAGTCTCTGATAAAAAGTTCATTCTGTTCTGTGCTCGTGAGATGTGAGTGTGCAATAAATCATTTGAAATGAATCTGCCTGTGATTTCACACACTCCACAATATATTTCACATGGTTTGTATTTGGAGTTAATAAGTGTTCACTTTGTTAGAAAAATACCCGATTCTTTGATTGAAAGATCCAAGAACAAACCGGAGATTTCTTCAATTTAAATGATGGTACATTTATTTAGAAGTCACATGTAAAGCAAGCAGCGCTGGGTGCAGCGTGACGCAGCTCCCTCTGGAGCGTTGCCACACTGAACCCCGACTTCCGGGTGCACGTTACAATTATCCTCTCAGGTGAGGCAACCCAGTACAATAGGATGGGCTTATACGTGACCGTCTGATTGGCCAGTTTAACTCTGACGTGAACAGGCCATCCGCTGTTCACGTTAGTTTCTCCTAAAATGTACTATCAAAAGTGTGTGTGAGAATGTTGTTTTGGGTGTGTAACTAATGTGAAAGACCTGACTTAAAAGAGAGCAAAAAGACAGAGACAGAGCTCTATACCTTTGTCTCATTCCTGTTTTATCAATATACCATAACATAATTGTTCATAAGCATGCAAACAGAAGTGGTATGGAATATGTGTAGAACATAATGGGAGATTACCTACAGAATTATTATTCTGGCACTAACTATACATTAACCCTTTCATTCCCCCCTTTGACATGATTTTATCATGTCAACCATGTATGGTGTGAGAGACTCTAGCAATTAACAGATGGTGAATAAGGCAGGTCCCTGCATTGTGTGTCAACCTAAGAGGCTTGCACCATTGGTTCTGCTACCCTTGCCTCCCCCCTTGTGGACACCTTAGCACGGTGCAGCGATGTCTAAGAGGTGAACTGTCACCAGGTCCTGTACCCCCCTCGAGGTCTCCTCTTACCATAGTTCTTTGTCCAGTGGAGTGGACCATGTAGGGGTCATAGGGTAGAATAGAGTCAGTCTACAAAGTCCACGAAACCTTTGTCCACCGGTTGACCCTTGCCAGGGCTCACATCATTCAGCTGCACTCATCACACGGTTGCGACAGAGGTTTGACCTTCCTCTGTGTCTGCTTCCCGTATCTGCAGCTGTGGAGCACAGTTCCATCTTGTTGACACAGAAGCGAAACAACTGTGTGTCCCCAATCTCAGAGGCACACCTCATCCCATGAGGTCTACAGGACAGCCTGGTGGGTGCAGCAGAGGGTATGTAACATCCAGTCCAGCCAGTGAACAGTTCAGTGATGCTGTCCCAGGGATGCCACCCCCCCTGTCACTGGAAAGAGGTGGGCATGCTGGTGTTGGTAAGGCTCGAGCTCCTGGCTCCACCCTGGATGCTGGAGGTGCGGTGGATGTGCTCGGGTACCAGTCCATTCTTCTTCTGGGGACTGAAGTCATACAGTCACTCACCCTACGACCTTTTCAATGTCGCGGGCACATGTCGTGATGGTCTGGTGCTGTCCGGCATGCATCTTCCCTGTACCCTACACCTTTAATCAAGTGCCGATACAAAGGGCTCAGCTGGGGCAGGACCAATAATGGTCTGAGGGGTTGCCATCACAATGCATGGAGCCTGTAAAATTTTATCCTTATTCACTACATCTGTAGTTATCTAGATGCTGTTGTAAGTTATTCCCAGTAGCCTTGAGCATGTGATTGTTGACTATATGCAATCTGCATGTGGTGATTGTGTTGTGATGTGTGTGTTGGGTGATGGGACCTATATGTTCAGTGGGTAGGTAGTAAACAATATTGTTCAACGTTAGGAGACATCCATATCCATGCATTGTTGTATTCAGGCATTCCGAGCTTCTAACCTTCACCTTTATTCAGATTACCTAACCGTAATAAGCATGATGGAGATAAATAATGCAAGAACCCTATAAGTCTCACACCCCTACATCCGTGTGGTGAGCTATGTATGATTTATGTATTATCATTAGCACACTGTGTTTACAAATAATCTGTGATGGCAGAATGGTCTTCCCCGTCATCATCCTTCGTCTTGGGGTCCTCAGCTCTTCCTCTCGACCCAGCAGCTGGTCTAAGACTTGCTGACAACTCCCACTGTGGAAAAATTGCATTTGTTAACGCCCTTCTGGGCTTCTGAATATATGGCCTATAGTGTCGTACTCTGCTCCTTTTATTAGATCTACATCTGGTTATCCCTTTACCATAACCAATTTGGAATTTGATTCAAATTTTCCTCATCCCCTCATTTGTTAATGTTAAGATTGGTCATATAGGAGATTTCTGGGCATCTTTGTGCCGCCTTTTGTGCTGTTGTTACCCAGTTAAGAGACAATGCTTATGGTTTTATTTTGGGAGAATATTCTATGTTAAGGTCAGGTATTGGTTTTCCATGGATGGCTCTATTCTGCACTAGAGATGACAATATGTCCAACATTTTCCAATCCATGTGTTTGGGTCTAACCAGCAGGATGTGTGGAAATGTGTTGAAATGTCTCTTATCCTCTTCAATTAGGACAATGGATGCTTCCACACATTTCTTTGTTTATCAGTCTAATTTTATGACCAATCTGGAGGATGGATTTGCAAATAATGTTAGTTCACAATTTGGATCAGATCAATTCAATTGCCTATAGTACATTGGGTACAATGCTACCTTTACAGATGTTAATAGGTGTTCTACTGGTAGCTTGTCATTTGCAGAATTTGATCGTTACTTTTCTGACCTTGAAAAGTCCTGTATGTCATTACCCGGAGTTCTTACTTTACATGCAATAATTTAATTTTTGCTAATTTTCTGCATACGTGTAGAAGTGAGTCCACTTATCTGTTCTAGTCTTTAAGTATGCAGTCCAGTTTTCAGTGGTGGATGTGGGCACCTCTCCTGCCAGCAGCGGCCATTGTGGGGCGTGCTCCCTCCTCCTCCTCCTTGCCGTCCTCCCCCCTTGTCCTCTTGGCCTCCTTTATAAGAGAAACAGATTCATGGGGAGCCTCAGGCACCCCTTGTGTCAGCCATTCCATAAATAAGTTCAGTTTTTCTCCAAATTTTCTTTTCCCTTCTGATCTAGATTTCCAACCTTGAGTCCATTCCAAATTACTAGTTAATGTAAAGCAAAAAACATGTTATAATTCCTTTGAGGGCCTGGTCCTCAGTGTTGGGCACTTTAGCAATTCCAGGTTAAACCCAATTTTATTTGCCATAGTTTATCGTCCCCCATCAACCTATTCAGAATTTTTATCCGAATTTGCTGATTTCTTAGCTGATTTAGTGCTGAAATCTGATAGAATAATTATAGTAGGGGACTTTAATATACATGTGGATGTAGATAGTGACTGCCTTAATGTGGCTTTTAATTCAATATTAGACTTGATTGGGTTTTCTCAGAAAGTAGGAAATTCTACTCATTACCTCCACCATACATTGGACCTTGTTCTGACATATGGCATAGAAATAGAAAATCTTGTAGTGTCTCCTCATAACCCTGTACTGTCAGACCATTGTCTGTTAACCTTTGATTTTACTATTTCTGACTATTTGGCTCCTAAAGAAAAATATTATCACAGTAGATGCCTCTCAGAAGATGCTGTTTCCAAATTTATGCAGATTGTTTCCTCTATGCCATGTGTCAACACAACGGAAATAAGCTATAGACAGCTTGCTCCTTCTGTAATTGATAACATGGTGGATAGTGTTTCAGCTTCTCTGCATCAGGCTCTAGACTTGGTGGCCCCCTTAAAAAAGAAAAAGTCTAATCAGAGATTTTTAACTCCTTGGTTCAACACAGAAACTCGTAGCTTAAAACAGAAGACTCGTCAGTTAGAAAGAAAATGGCGCTCTACTAATTTAGATGAAATCTATTTAGCTTGGAGAAATCATCTTTTAATTTATAAAAAAATCTCTTAGAAAAGCTAGAACGAGTTATTACTCTGCATTAATAGAAGAGAACAAGAATAATCCCAGGTTTCTTTTCAGTACTGTAGCCAGGTTGACAAAGAGTCAGGACTCTGTCAATCCTAGCATCCCCTTAGAGCTTACTAGTCAGAACTTTATGAACTTTTTCAATAATAAAATTTCATCCATCAGAGATAAAATCAATCAGATTCTTCCCACAGTTAACTTAAATACTGTAACTACTACAACTCCTTCTATTGATGTCTGTCTTGATGAGTTTACTCCAATTGACCTTTGTGAGTTAGACAAAATAGTTTCCTCATCCAAACCTTCAACTTGTCTTTTAGACCCTATTCCTACCAGGTTATTTAAAGAAGTCTTCCCACTTATTGGTAGCTTTATTCTTCATATAATCAATTCTTCATTAACTTTAGGCCATGTACCGCAGGCTTTTAAAACGGCTGTAATTAAACCCTTACTCAAAAAGCCAACGCTAGATCCAGGAGCTTTAGCTAACTATAGACCAATCTCTAATCTCCCTTTCATTTCAAAAATCTTAGAAAGAGTTGTTGCTACGCAATTATTCGACCACCTGCAGGGAAATGGTTTACTTGAGGAGTTTCAATCTGGGTTTAGAATCCATCATAGTACTGAAACAGCCTTAGCGAAGGTCACTAACGACCTCCTCATTGCATCTGATAATGGACTAGTTTCTGTACTTGTCCTTTTAGATCTTAGTGCAGCTTTTGATACTATTGATCATAATATTCTACTTGATAGATTAGAACACTATGTTGGACTTAATGGAACTTCGTTGCAGTGGTTTAGATCTTATTTATCTGATAGGTTCCAGTTTGTTCATGTAAATGATGAGTTTTCTCTCAGCTCAAAGCTTAGTCATGGAGTTCCACAGGGATCTGTGCTTGGCCCTACTCTTTTTAGTTTATATATGCTTCCGTTAGGCAACATTATTAGAAAGCACTGTATACATTTTCACTGTTATGCAGATGACACACAATTATACCTGTCAATGAAGCCAGATGATACTAATCAATTAGCCAAGTTAGAAGCCTGTCTTAAGGAAATCAAAGCTTGGATGACTTGTAATTTCCTGCTATTAAATTCAGATAAGACTGAAGTCATTCTTGTTGGTCCAAAAAACCTTACAAATTCCTTTCCAAATCAAACTTTCAGTTTGGATGCAGTTACTCTTTCTCTTAATAGCTCTGTGAGGAACCTTGGAGTTATTTTTGATCAGGATTTGTCCTTCAATTCACATATTAAATTTGTTTCTAAGACTGCCTTCTATCATTTGCGTAATATTGCCAAGATTAGGAGCATCTTGTCTCAGAGTGATGCTGAGAAGCTGATCCACGCTTTTGTTAGCTCGAGATTAGATTATTGTAATTCTTTATTATCAGGCTGTCCTAAAACATCTTTAAAAAGTCTTCAGCTGATCCAAAATGCTGCAGCAAGAGTTTTAACAGGTACTAGAAAGAGAGATCATATCTCTCCGGTTCTGGCCTCCCTTCATTGGCTTCCCATAGAGTTTAGAATTAAGTTTAAAATCCTTCTTCTCACTTACAAAGCTCTAAACAATCAGGCTCCTTTTTATTTAAAAGATCTGATACTACCGTATCATCCTAACAGAGCACTACGCTCCCAAAATGCAGGTTTACTTGTAATACCTAGAATCTCCAAAAGTACAATGGGAGGCAGAGCCTTCAGTTATCAAGCTCCTCTCCTGTGGAATCAGCTGCCAGTCTGGATTCGGGAGTCAGACTCGATCTCTGTTTTTAAGAATAGGGCTAAAACCTACCTTTTTGATCTAGCCTACAATTAGGGAGGGATCATGTGTTTCTGAACCCTCCCTTAGTTATGCTGCTAATAGGTTTAGTCAGCCGGGGGACCTCCAGTAATGCACTGGGCCTCACTCCTTTCCTCACTCTCTATGAAATATTTTTTTTTTGCTGGTCATTAACATTTGTTTGTTCTCTCCCATAGATTGAGTCCCCATCGTGCTGTTTGCTCTCTACATGTCTGTTCTTTTCTTCTTCTCTGTCCCCTCACCCCCCAGCCAGTCGCAGCAGATGACTGCCCCTCCCTGAGCCTGGTTCTGCTGGAGGTTTCTTCCTGTTAAAAGGGAGTTTTTCCTCTCCACCGTCGCCAAGTGCTTGCTCACAGGGGATCGCCTGATTGCTGGGGTCTTTCTGCAACTGTGGGAGTTCTCCCTACAGTTGATAGTGCTATGAGATGACTGTTGTTGTGAAATGGCGCTATATAAATAAAGTTGAATTGAATTGAATTGAATTGAATTGAGTCAAGAAAGGAACTGCTTCAAAGTCTTCATTTAATTTTCCTTATTAATATAAGATGGGATAATAAGAGTAACTCTCCACCATGCCAACAGATATTATTTGTACTACTGTAATTGAACGCTGTGCGGACCTTCGTGTTGCACTGGCATACACCTCCATGCTGCCACCAATTCCTTCCACTCAGTGTTTGTCTTCCAAGAGTTCTGTTCAATGACATCCTATGCATACCCTCTATTGGGGAGGAGCATAACTAGGTTGTTAGATTGACTTTAAATGACTGTGTATATAGTAAGGCTATAATCTTTGCTGTGAGTGTTTGCTTATTAGATGAGATGAGATTCAACTTTATTGTCATTACACATGTATGGGTAATACAAGGTAACGAAACGTGACTTGGCATTTGGGCACGCTCTGGCAGAGCGCATCCAAGGCCGGGGCAGCCACTAGGTGCCAGTCATTATTAATGTTAATATTCACAATTAAGGAAATTCATTGAAAGAATGGACGCCTAATGTCTCATTGCTGCTTTAAGTATTTGGAAACATTTAAGACGGCTGCCTGCATTTGTGCCTTCTTCCTGACACTCTTAAGCAGAATTTAATTTATTTATTGTTGGTTTTCTGTTTGTTTGGTTTTTAAACCTACAGCTGCAAATCTTAGGTGGATCTTTATTTTTCTTTGGTTACACATACTCTGAAATATTTTCTACACTTGCTAAATCCACCGTTTTTCTTCCCCTACGTACTTTTTCCATCAGAAACACTCACTCATTTCTTTTCCATCCACTATCCATCTGTGTACAAGACTTCACCTTTCCCTGGACTAGCTGATGAAACATCTCACATCTATAATCTCTTTCAGGATTAAAACTTCCTTTTGTTCATCTGGTCCCCGTTCTCTTCAGCCTTCATCAACATTCTGTTACCACCTGCTTGTCTTATTCATGATTCACTGTCCCGTCGATCATACTACTGACTACTGTCCACAGCTAATGCTCCATGCAAGATCCTGCACATAAAAGTGATCGGTTTCATTCTGAAAAGTCAGCTTTATAATAAACCAACATGGCTCAATTCAAAATTCTGTTTTGTGACAAAACTCATCTCTTGATTTCTACCCTGGCATTGGATGCCTTTTAATCACTGACCTTTTGAATTTGTTTTGGAATTAAATAATGCCTCTGGGTCTGAACATCTGGTGTGCCTTTCAAGGAATGTATTAAAATAAGACATCTGCTGATTACTATGACAACTTAGGCTTAACAGAGTCATCTGTATCTTGGTGTGGTGGAGTCTTCTGTCTTTTTTCTTCTTAACAGATAACCTCCAGACGAACTAACATTATGCCTACAAAACTATAACAATTTTAGATACAAAAATATAAAACTTTCATTAGCCCCCCAAAACAATTCTAAATAATATTTAAATCAGGACTTAACCATGTGACACACAGACCATGCGGGTGTGAACCGCTGGTTTGTTTGTCAAGCTACATTGGTTGTCTTGCGTGTGTCAGAGCTGAAGATCTATGTGCACAGGACATTAAAGCCTTGTTTATGCTCCACCTCCGCTCTGTGCGTGCGTCTATGATGCTTGTACCCCTTGGATAAGGCTGGTGTGCACACAGCTATATATATGTATATGCTTCATTCTTGAGTCTACTTGGCTGAGTGTTTGCTGTTTTTACCCCAAATTATCTACTTGTTTCTCTAGTCTACTCTAGTTGTGTTTGTTTTAATTCATCGTCTTCTATAGTGCTTTTTACTCATCTCTGGATGATCAAAAACCATAACCCTTGTTACGCTGCCATCCCCCATCTCCATACAAAGTGTAAGGAAATCTGTAATGCTCCGCACTGTGTATTTAAATTTATGTGTACATATGTATAGTCACTGCTCTTATTTTCATATCTTCTAAATTATTGCTCTGAGTGTTGCTATCCCTGCGCCATTGCAATCCTAGAATTTCCCCGGCGGGGGACCAATAAAGGCTTACCTTATCTTAATGTGGCTTTCATGTAAGCTTACAGCTTTTCTCAAATTTAAACACTTCCCTTCTAACTTTGCAACCTTTTCTCTTAATAGTTATTTTCTCCTAACAAATTTTGGATTTTTTCCTTGTAAATTTGCAAGTTCCTTTTCAGGAATTTGTGACATTTTCTAAATATTTTGCAAATTTGCTCAATTGTGCAATTTCCTCCAAACCTTGCAGTTTTACCCTTGTACCTTTTTTGCGTAAATTTTCAACCTTTGTCTTAAGTTGTGATTGTAAATCAGCGTTTTTATCATATTTTGCACCTCCATGCTCATACCTTATGTCGAGTTAAAAAATGCCTACTGCAAATCTTTAACAATGTTATTAGATTTCACTAGATTTGTAAAGCATAAGCAATACTTTTCTCTAGCTTTTCTTGAACTCTTGGCTGCACTGCTCTCACATATTTGGTTAGTTGGTTGTTCCAAATTGTCCCCAGACATCCCTCTCCTATAGGCACCCAGAATAGAGGGCTAGCACTAGTGGTTGTCTTTAGGCCCTTTTCCACTAGCCTCACTTGGCCCTACACCGCACCACTCAGCCCGCTTTAGGCGCTTTTCTACTAGCCCCAGCACCGGTTAGCAGGTACTTTTTTCATACCTGATCCAGGGCAGGGTCTAACCGGGCTGAGTAGGGCTGAGTAGGGTTGTGATATGACTTTAAGAGACTGGTCGCCGCTGATTGGTCAGGTTGTAACGTCATGAAAGCGACTTTTTCTGCTGAATTTACTCCACGACCGCCATTTGTAATTGTTCAGCAGTGAACACAGTGCGCCCCTTTAATACGGTATATTATATTAATATACTGTATAATATACTTATATAATAATATACTCCTTATATTATATATTAGGAGGTGCGCAATTTTCTTTCTATATTAGGCGACGATCGCATCCAGCGGGAGTTGGACGGATCTACTCGAAATGCAGGTGTCCGAGCAGATGGCTTCCCAAGGGCACATCCGTACTGCCAAACAGTGTCGGGAGAAGCTGAAAAAGCTGAAAAGCGATTACTGAGCAGTGAAGGACCACATTGCTCGAAGTTCAGCGGATGGAAGGAGTGGAAGTGGTTCGCTGAGAGACATTGGGCTCCATACGTCACTGTCACGGCCACCGTCACGGTCACGGCCCTTGGAAACCGTGGATGGTGAGTGTTTATTTGATATTGCGCATCTGTTCGCCACTTGATCCTTTCTGTGCCAAGCTCACTGTTTTTAAGAAATAGGAAGGTTGTTAGATTGTGGGTAATGGTTGTTACTGAGGCTTGCGTATTGTTTTGCAGCCAACTGCAGATTCACGCTTGCTTTGTGTTAAGTATTAGCGCGAACAAAACGCTGAATTAATTCAATTCAATTCAATTCAATTCAACTTTATTTATATAGCGCCATTTCACAACAACAGTCATCTCATAGCACTATCAACTGTAGGGGGGACCCCCACAGTTGCAGAAAGACCCCAGCAATCAGGCAATCCCCTGTGAGCAAGCACTTGGCGACGGTGGAGAGGAAAAACTCCCTTTTAACAGGAAGAAACCTCCAGCAGAACCAGGCTCAGGGAGGGGCAGTCATCTGCTGCGACTGGCTGGGGGGTGAGGGGATAGAGAAGAAGAAAAGAACAGACATGTAGAGAGCAAACAGCACGATGGGGACTCAATCTATGGGAGAGAACAAACAAATGTTAATGACCAGCAAAAAAAAAATATTTCATATAGAGTGAGGAAAGGAATGAGGCCCAGTGCATTACTGGAGGTCCCCCGGCTGACTAAACCTATTAGCAGCATAACTAAGGGAGGGTTCAGAAACACATGATCCCTCCCTAATTGTAGGCTATATCAAAAAGGTAGGTTTTAGCCCTATTCTTAAAAACAGAGATCGAGTCTGACTCCCGAATCCAGATTGGCAGCTGATTCCACAGGAGAGGAGCTTGATAACTGAAGGCTCTGCCTCCCATTGTACTTTTGGAGATTCTAGGTATTACAAGTAATCCTGCATTTTGGGAGCGTAGTGCTCTGTTAGGATAATACGGTAGTATCAGATCTTTTAAATAAAAAGGAGCCTGATTGTTTAGAGCTTTGTAAGTGAGAAGAAGGATTTTAAACTTAATTCTAAACTCTATGGGAAGCCAATGAAGGGAGGCCAGAACCAGAGAGATATGATCTCTCTTTCTAGTACCTGTTAAAACTCTTGCTGCAGCATTTTGGATCAGCTGAAGACTTTTTAAAGATGTTTTAGGACAGCCTGATAATAAAGAATTACAATAATCTAATCTCGAGCTAACAAAAGCGTGGAGCAGCTTCTCAGCATCACTCTGAGACAAGATGCTCCTAATCTTGGCAATATTACGCAAATGATAGAAGGCAGTCTTAGAAACAAATTTAATATGTGAATTGAAGGACAAATCCTGATCAAAAATAACTCCAAGGTTCCTCACAGAGCTATTAAGAGAAAGAGTAACTGCGTCCAAACTGAAAGTTTGATTTGGAAAGGAATTTGTAAGGTTTTTTGGACCAACAAGAATGACTTCAGTCTTATCTGAATTTAATAGCAGGAAATTACAAGTCATCCAACCTTTGATTTCCTTAAGACAGGCTTCTAACTTGGCTAATTGATTAGTATCATCTGGCTTCATTGACAGGTATAATTGTGTGTCATCTGCATAACAATGAAAATGTATACAGTGCTTTCTAATAATGTTGCCTAACGGAAGCATATATAAACTAAAAAGAGTAGGGCCTAGCACAGATCCCTGTGGAACTCCATGACTAAGCTTTGAGCTGAAAGAAAACTCATCATTTACATGAACAAACTGGAACCTATCAGATAAATAAGATCTAAACCACTGCAACGAAGTTCCATTAAGTCCAACATAGTGTTCTAATCTATCAAGTAGAATATTATGATCAATAGTATCAAAAGCTGCACTAAGATCTAAAAGGACAAGTACAGAAACTAGTCCATTATCAGATGCAATGAGGAGGTCGTTAGTGACCTTCGCTAAGGCTGTTTCAGTACTATGATGGATTCTAAACCCAGATTGAAACTCTTCAAGTAAACCATTTCCCTGCAGGTGGTCGAATAATTGCGTAGCAACAACTCTTTCTAAGATTTTTGAAATGAAAGAGAGATTAGAGATTGGTCTATAGTTAGCTAAAGCTCCTGGATCTAGCGTTGGCTTTTTGAGTAAGGGTTTAATTACAGCCATTTTAAAAGCCTGCGGTACATGGCCTAAAGTTAATGAAGAATTGATTATATGAAGAATAAAGCTACCAATAAGTGGGAAGACTTCTTTAAATAACCTGGTAGGAATAGGGTCTAAAAGACAAGTTGAAGGTTTGGATGAGGAAACTACTTTGTCTAACTCACAAAGGTCGATTGGAGTAAACTCATCAAGACAGACATCAATAGAAGGAGTTGTAGTAGTTACAGTATTTAAGTTAACTGTGGGAAGAATCTGATTGATTTTATCTCTGATGGATGAAATTTTATTATTGAAAAAGTTCATAAAGTCCTGACTAGTAAGCTCTAAGGGGATGCTAGGATTGACAGAGTCCTGACTCTTTGTCAACCTGGCTACAGTACTGAAAAGAAACCTGGGATTATTCTTGTTCTCTTCTATTAATGCAGAGTAATAACTCGTTCTAGCTTTTCTAAGAGATTTTTTATAAATTAAAAGATGATTTCTCCAAGCTAAATAGATTTCATCTAAATTAGTAGAGCGCCATTTTCTTTCTAATTGACGAGTCTTCTGTTTTAAGCTACGAGTTTCTGTGTTGAACCAAGGAGTTAAAAATCTCTGATTAGACTTTTTCTTTTTTAAGGGGGCCACCAAGTCTAGAGCCTGATGCAGAGAAGCTGAAACACTATCCACCATGTTATCAATTACAGAAGGAGCAAGCTGTCTATAGCTTATTTCCGTTGTGTTGACACATGGCATAGAGGAAACAATCTGCATAAATTTGGAAACAGCATCATCTGAGAGGCATCTACTGTAATAATATTTTTCTTTAGGAGCCAAATAGTCAGAAATAGTAAAATCAAAGGTTAACAGACAATGGTCTGACAGTACAGGGTTATGAGGAGACACTACAAGATTTTCTATTTCTATGCCATATGTCAGAACAAGGTCCAATGTATGGTGGAGGTAATGAGTAGAATTTCCTACTTTCTGAGAAAACCCAATCGAGTCTAATATTGAATTAAAAGCCACATTAAGGCAGTCACTATCTACATCCACATGTATATTAAAGTCCCCTACTATAATTATTCTATCAGATTTCAACACTAAATCAGCTAAGAAATCAGCAAATTCGGATAAAAATTCTGAATAGGTTGATGGGGGACGATAAACAATGGCAAATAAAATTGGGTTTAACCTGAAATTGCTAAAGTGCCCAATACTGAGGACCAGGCCCTCAAAGGAATTATAACATGTTTTTTGCTTTACATTAACTAGTAATTTGGAATGGTAAATTGTTGCTACTCCTCCTCCACGACCAGAACTTCTGGGATTTTGACAGTTTAAATAACCAGAGGGGGTTGATTCATTTAAACCAACATAATCCTCTTGTCCTAACCAAGTCTCTGTAAGGGAAATTAAATCAATCTGATGATCAATTAACAGATCATGGACTAACAGAGACTTGGGAGTGAGAGACCTAATATTTAATAAACCACATTTAATTTTTAAATTATGAGGAGGAACAGAGGCCAAATCATTCAATTTAGAGGCTTTATGTTTAATTTGAGTTTTACCAATATTTTGCTTTATCACTTTGGGATGCTTATGCATTATATTTTTATTCACTTTGGAGGGAGCAGACAACGATTCTCTGATGGGAAAGACAGGGGCTAAGCTGAGGGGTGGCGGATGAAGAGGAGCTGCAGAGAGGCGTGTAAGACTGCAACTCTGCTTCCTGGTCCCAACTCTGAGTAGTCAGGGTTTTGGGAATTTGGATAAAAAAGATGCCAGATTGTTAGATAAATGAGAAGCACCATCCAAAGTGGGATGAATGCTGTCTCGTCTCATAAGACCAGGTTTTCCCCAAAAAGAGCTCCAATTGTCAATGTAGCCCACGTCATTTTTAGGACACCACACAGACAGCCAGCGGTTCAAGGATGACGAGCGACTAAACATGTCATCACTGGTCAGATTGGGGAGGGGCCCAGAGAATACTACAGTGGCAGACATCGTTTTGGCAAACTCACACACCGATTCTACATTAAGTTTCGTGACTTCCGACTGCCGGAGACGGATGTCATTAATGCCGGCGTGAATAACAATTGTGGAATATTTACAGTTACTTTTAGCCAGCATTTTCAAATTTGACTCGATGTCGCCTGCTCTGGCCCCAGGAATACATTGGACTATGACCGCTGGAGTCTCTAGGTTCACGTTTCTGACTACAGAGTCGCCAATGATCAGAGTTTTTTCCTCAGCGGGTGTGTCGCTGAGCGGGGAAAAACGATTAGAAACGTGAACAGGTTGGTGGTGTACCGGGGCTTTGCGACTAGGCTTCCTTCTCACCGTCACCCACCCAGTCTCCTCGCTGCTGAGGAGAGCCGGGGAACCGCTGACAGGGGGGCCTAAGCTAGCTAGCTCCGCTGCAGCTAATGGGCATCCGTTGAGATTAACTGGCGCAGACGGTGTTTCAATGCAGCGGAGCCGGGATTCCAAATCAGACAACCTCGCCTCGAGCGCCTCAAAAAGACAACATTTATTACATTTACCGTTATCACTAAAAGAGGCAGAGGTGTAGCTAAACATCTGACAGAGAGAGCACACCAGAGGAGGAGAGGAAAGAGAGCTAGTAGCCATAGCTAGTGGCTCGAGAGCTGGAGAGCAAACCACACAGGCAGACAGCAAAACAGGAAGTGACGATACGCTTATTGTATTCCGGTTGTGTATTGAAATTACGCTTATTGTATTCCGGTTAAAAACTTGAGAGTGTTGTGTACATGTTGCACTTTGGTGTTAAGTTTTAAATTGCGTGCATTTTCTTTCTAGAATCGCATTTCATATCACAGGGGTCCACCTCAGTGGAGATGACTGACACAGCGGACTCTCCTGGCGCTGCGTCTGCGTGTGCGTCTGGCTGAGCGCCATCTGGATCAGCTCCACATCACCAGCTCCATCTGGATCACGTTCAAGTGCTGGTAAGGCACAATAACCACGATTTTTTTTTTTTGGTTGAAACAGGTCCAGCAGCGGAAACCAGGGTCGAAAATCCATCCATCCATCCATCTTCTACCGCTTAATCCTTTACAGGTCGCGGGGGGGCTGGAGCCTAACAAGTTATGTACCAAATTGATTAATGCAATTTCCTGTAGCTGCATATTAATTAATTGAAAATGTCTTTTTAAATGTACAAAAAGGTTATTCTTTGGTCTTCACTTATCGGTGTTCCACAACCATTTTTAGGTGTGGTGATTGGTGCTGTTGTAACTCCTGTTTTAGAAAAATAAAGCTCATGAACTGCCGTTGAAATCAACATGCTTCATTGAAATGCTTCGTATCAGCTGACTGTATTAACCCATTCAGATTTCTGCGGCCACACTACAATCAACTATTTTAAACATTACCCATCCATCCATCCATCCATATTCTTAATCTTAATCCTTTTTAGTTTTGCAGGGGGGCTGCAGCCGAAGACAGCACCCTGCGTGTTGCAAAATCGGCTCTACTGAGGGGCAGCAACATGACAGTTCAGCTTATATACAGCAATGAAGCATAATATAATAGTGACATTCCACCACAGACTTTCACCTGTGTAATTCCATAATATATGTAGTGATCCAGCTTTAACGACCATGCCTTTCTGTCTTTCCATCTAGGCAAGACGAAAACAGACAACTGCCATTGCTGACCTCACATTAGCGATGGTCAACATGCATGACGAAGAGATGCGGCTCTTGGAACGGCAACATGACCAGCGGCAAGAATCAGGAGTACATGCAGCATTTGCGACAGGTGGCCGCAGATGTGCAGGCAGATGCGCGTGAAGCCCTGGAGCAGGACGCTGCGTTACGAAGGGAAGAGCTCGCAGAGATGTCATCGCCCAGTCTGTTTTTTTGTTTGTAAATTTTGCTTCTGGAATAAAATTGTATTGTTTGCATCAAAAGTCTGGTTTATCTGTTATGACACCTTATGAGAAAAGCCAATAATTACATACACATTCTATTCTCTGTTCACTCCACATGCTGCTGTTCATCAGGTCAGGTGTATAGCCTTCTAATGGTAATTTAATTTTTAACAACACAACGAAACGTAATGTCTTGGTAGGTTTTTTTTTTATTTTAAACAAATTTGCAATGCTGAATCCATTTCTCTTGAACGGGTACATTTTTTAGGCTATAAGCAGTTGTACAGGTGTGCTTGAACTTTTAGACACTGATAAAGGTAAGTACATGTAAGTTGAATGTTGCATCACCAGTCAAAATTTAATAAATTAAGAAGGAATCTAGCAAAAATTTGGCACTAATAACAGTAGACAAATCGGACAAGGATATACAACTGTGTTTTTGTTGCACACAACTGTTGTTACCAACAAGTGCAAAATTTATATTCCCTTTTCTCAAAAATTAAAAATCAATTTGTAAGTAAAAGTGGGAGACCTTTACATGGGAAAATATGACATGTATCAGCACATGATTTATAGTTCAATTTGCATTTCCACCTAAGCAAAAGTGGCTTATCGAGCTGGATTTTTGTGAAGATGGCCTGTGCGGTGTTTCTGCATGTAATTACATACCTGTCAAGTGATACGGTTTCGCCGTATTTTAATACGGGGAAAATGCAATTTTAGCAAATACGGGTGTATTGCCATTTCTGTACGCTAAAGAGAAAAATATATGGGAAAAAAAATTGAGAGTGTGGGGAGGAACACATCGTGTGTGACCCCCACAGCGTACGGGGCTGTCAGAGCGCTCAGCGTGAGCAATTATCACAATAGAAGTGTGGACTCATCATTAGGCTGATGGCTTCACACCTTCTTAACAGATAAGCGTTATGAACAAGAGGACAGGTAGATGGACCATGCACAACATTTTATTTACAAAAAACATTTTTGAAATATGTATGCACATAAATGTGGATGAAATAGACAAGTATTGCATCACATGTTATATTGTAATGTGCAGCTTGACATGGCGACGTCCCACCGGGAGATTTGAACTCACACCTCCCGCTCCGGAGTCCCGCACTCTACCTGTGTCGCCAAGTAGGGTGCTTATATTGAGTTTGCTACAATATCACCACCCTGCTCCTCTGCTCTCTGTGCCGCTGCCACCACTGGTTCATCTACTGCATCATCCAATGTAGTGTCAAACGTCTCTCCATGACTCTCACACAGATTGTGCAGAGCACAACAAGTCAGCACCATAGATTTCACCAGTTTCATGTCACAGTCATTCCTCCTTCCTTCTCTCCTCGTCATCAGCCATGTTTGTTGTGGAGGATTCAGTCGTGTGTGTTTTACGTCACGAGGGTGTGGCGCCGCCTGCTGTTCAACAAATCCCACCCACAGCAGGTGTGCCAGCAGGTGCGCCAGCAGTAGTTGAAAAGCAACTGAGGCTGAACCGAACCGAAGTGAGTAGAGCCGGGTTTTTAAATCGGGGCTGAGCGGGGCTAGTGGAAAAGGGCCTAAAAAACTGAG
>JAJAQF010000187.1:0-58579 GCA_020510985.1 Pholidichthys leucotaenia | reverse complement strand
GTATGGGGAAATACATATAAAACAAACATATATCCAGTCGTTATGCTTCAGAAGAGAGCTATTAGAATAATAAAAAAAAGCTGCTTACAGGGAACCAACAAACCAACTTTTTCTTAAATTAAAAGTTCTCAGGTTGAAAGATCTGGTTGCCTTTAAAACTGCAGTAATAATGTTTAAAGCTAAGAATCTATCACTGCCCGCAAATATCCAAAAGTTGTTCCAAATAACAATATCATTTCAGAGGAACATGTATATTTCAAAAACATTCAGTGAGAACTACCATCAAGCAACACTGTCTTAGTGCAAGGAGTCCGACTGGAACGCTTTTGGACCTGAATTAAATTCATGTACAATGCTTGGACAATTTAAACAAAAACTAAAGGAAGAAATACTCCAAACATACACACGTGGACAAAATTGCTGGTACCCCTCTGTTAATGAAAGAAAAACCCACAATGGTCACAGCACAGTGACTACTTGTCACCCTTTAAATAGGCCGACTGACTGATTACAAGTTTGTAGACACCTGTGATGTTAATTAGAGGACACATCTTGGTTGATCATGTCCCTATGCTCACATTATTTTCAATCTTTTCTAGGGGTACCATCATTTTTGTCCAGGCCTGTTTCATGAGTTTGTTTTTTAAAATAATTCTGTTGAACCACAGTTCAAAAGCATTGTCTGATTTTCATTGGTTAATTTTCATAGAATTATTATTTATTACCACTTTTGTCAGATTCAAGTTATTTCTGCGACCACTGTGGGTTTTTCTTTCATTAACAGAGGGGTACCAACAATTTTGTCCACGGCTGTATATACAAAACAACATGTAAAATCACGTTAGGATTATCATATCCAGTCTGTGTTGTGCTGTTGCTTAGTTTTTGTCACGTTTTGTCTTGGTTTTGTTCTGATTTGTAATCACTCTTATTTTATTTTATTTTTGAATTCTTAGCTGGAACATGGGTGGCCAATATAAGCTGCAGCTTCAGCCATCACCCATTTTGGATAAGTTATGTTGAATTGTATAATCCAAGGAGTTGCTGTTTACTTTGACCTTATTGGATTTTTCCCCCCTTTGTTCTATTATTCTGTTTCTTTCTTTTAATCTAATCTATCCGAAATAAAGAATCATTCATTTCTCAAATATGTTTTAAACTTTCTTTAATTATCCACCACCCATTTCTGTCTTTCATCTAGGCAGGGGGAAAACGATCCACCCAAACCAGACCTTGCCTCACTATTTACAGAGGTGCAGGCTGAAGATCTGCTGAACCAGGACCAGTACGAGGGGCTGATCCAGTTGCTTCTCAGTGAGGCAGCGTGGCCGGCGTGTGTGGCCTATTTTAGTTTCTTTTTTTTAGTTTGAATTTTGCACATTCTAAATAATCTGTAATTTGCTGCTGATTGGAATAAGCAATTTAGTGATTTATGTGTTTGCATCATGATTTTCTATTTTTGTCTGTTCAGACACCGGTGGGAAAAGAGTCAACAGTACAAACCATTTAACAGTGACTTTGAAAATAATGGCTTATTTTTAAGAAAAGTAACCAAAACAATTATTTGCTGAAGACTGTAAAACAAAATAGAGACATCTGCAAAAGGTACAAAGGTTTATTGTCAAAATTCCCAGGGCAACATGAATACATGTATAGTTCACTGCTGATGCAGAGAATATACTGTATATTTACACAGTATCTACATGTAGTCAGCAATGCTCAATATGATATATTTCCAGTTAATCCACGTATTTCTCCATGTAACCTTGTGACTGCATTATTTTAATTACTTTTAATCCTAGATCCATTTGTTTTGGCTTAAAATGCATCATAATTGTTAACTATACCCTATGCCTAAGTCAGTACTGTTTACCTGTTGAAATATATATTTAACGTCTCATATGGCACCTGATCCATGTTTTGCCACGACACCACTGGCTGGAGCAGATAAATTCCATGATGTCTCAACAGTCTCTCCATGATTTTGACACAGATCAGAGCAATTTATTTCACAGGAAGCTAAACATTTCTACAGACATTATAGCCACTTCGTGTTTGTGAAGTTGGGGTCACATCACTGTGATGAACATTAACGCTGACCGTTTGAAGTGATATTTTTGCCGCAAGAGAGCCATCTGAAACACACACACAGAATACATATTTTAGGACCTAATATCGATAACTTGCCGACATTACAATGTTGTACGGCGGACTTAAAAGCAAAGTAGCATGAGCAAACATTAGCTTACCGTCATACGTAATGTAGTTGGTATCCTCATGTCTTCTAAATGCTCCAGTACCTTTCCAGAGTGTGTCGTATTGTGGGTTTGCGCATTGCTTCTGTTCTTCATTTTTGCCTTTATTCTGGCAAAAACAGCCAGAGAACGCAGACACCTCATATCCTGCCAACTTGTGTTTTGCGTAACGTTACGCTTGATTTACGTCAGTTACATTTGTTTTACGTAGCGGGGGGGAGAGGGTTGCGCCGCCTCCCTGTAACTATATTCCCACCTACTTCAAATGACACCTAGTGCTGTTGAAAAACAATGCGGGCCGAACTGTACCGTCCCGTACCGTACCAAAGGGGGCCAAACTGGGCCAAGTGGAAAAGTGCCTAAAGCGGGTGTAAAAGATGTTGAGATCATCTGGCAGGCTGTCTGTGGAGCTAGTTGTGCTGCTGTTGGTTCTCTTGTAGTCTGTGATGTGTTGCAGGCCTTGCCACATTTGCCCTGGGTCAGGAGCAGAGTAGAGGCTGTCCAGCTTTTCTAAGTACTGCTTCCTGGCCATCGTCATAGCCTTTCTCAATCCATACTTTGCAGCTTTGTACTTGACCTCACAGCCTGATTGAAATGCACAAGAGCGAGCACGCAGCATCTGACATAGCTGGCTGTTGATCCAGGGCTTCTGATTGGGGTACTTCCTGACCTGTATGGTGGTACGATGGAATCAATGCATGTGCTGATGTAAATGGCTCGTTTTGCTTGTTCTCCTTTTAATTGCCTTGCCAGTAACTTTTGCGGCTTGTCAGTAAGTTCAAAGTGCCTCCGTTTGGTACCGGAGTGGTGGCTCAGTTGGTAGAGCATCCACCCCACACCCAGGAGGCAGGGGTTCAAATCCCAGCCGGGTCATGCTGAAGACCATATAAACGTGGAACTTCCTGCCGTCCAGCTTGGTGCTCAGCAAAAATGGAATGGAGGAGGGAAATTTGTGGCGGCGCCTTGCATGGCAGCAGTCCTCTGATTCTACACTTGGGTTGTGTGTGATTGAAACAGTAGATAGGTAAAACACAATCTCATTCTACTGTACATGATTAGTTGTACAGTTGAATGACAATAAAGGGTGATTTAATTTAAGTAAAGTATTGCCCACTTGTGCTCCCCAAATAGAGTTGTGCTCATATTTTAATTTCAAGATTATCTTGTAGTCTGATTGGAGCAATGACTTTCTGTAGACCTGTTCAGCTGTTTAAGATAAGATAAGATAAGATAAGATAAGCCTTTATTAGTCCCACAATGGGGAAATTCCAGGATTGCAACAGCACAGGGATAGCAACACTCACAGCAATAATCAGAAGGCAAGAAAAAAACAAGAACAGCTAGTATACATATGTACATATTACTATATATATATATATATATATATATATATATATATATATATATATATATATATATATATATATATATATATATACAGTATATATATATATATATATATATATATATATATATACACGCAGTGGGGTAAAAAAGTATTTAGTCAGCCACCAATTGTGCAAGTTCTCCCACTTAAAAGATGAGAGAGGTCTCCAATTTTCATCATAGGTATACCTCAACTATGAGAGACAAAACGAGAAAAAAAAATCCAGAAAATCACATTGTCTGATTTTTAAAGAATTTATTTGCAAATTATGGTGGAAAATAAGTATTTGGTCAATAACAAAAGTTCATCTCAATACTTTGTTGTATACCCTTTGTTGGCAATGACAGATGTCAAACGTTTTCTGTAAGTTTTCACAAGGTTTTCACACACTGTTGCTGGTATTTTGGCCCATTCCTCCATGCAGATCTCCTCTAGAGCAGTGATGTTTTGGGGCTGTCGCTGGGCAACACGGACTTTCAACTCCCTCCAAAGATTTTCTATGGGCTTGAGATCTGGAGACTGGCTAGGCCACTCCAGGACCTTGAAATGCTTCTTACGAAGCCACTCCCTCGTTGCCCTGGTGGTGTGTTTGGGATCATTGTCATGCTGAAAGACCCAGCCACGTTTCATCTTCAATGCCCTTGCTGATAGAAGGAGGTTTTCACTCAAAATCTCACGATACATGGCCCCATTCATTCTTTCCTTTACACGGATCAGTCGTCCTGGTCCCTTTGCAGAAAAACAGCCCCAAAGCATGATGTTTCCACCCACATGCTTCACAGTAGGTATGGTGTTCTTTGGATGCAACTCAGCATTTGTTCTCCTCCAAACACGACAAGTTGAGTTTTTACCAAAAAGTTCTATTTTGGTTAATTGCTCCCACAGTTGATTTCTTCACACCAAGCTGCTTACCTATTGCAGATTCAGTCTTCCCAGCCTGGTGCAGGTCTACAATTTTGTTTCTGGTGTCCTTTGACAGCTCTTTGGTCTTGGCCATAGTGGAGTTTGGAGTCTGACTGTTTGAGGTTGTGGACAGGTGTCTTTTATACTGATAACAAGTTCAAACAGGTGCCATTAATACAGGTAACGAGTGGAGGACAGAGGAGCCTCTTAAAGAAGAAGTTACAGGTCTGTGAGAGCCAGAAATCTTGCTTGTTTGTAGGTGACAAAATACTTATTTTCCACCATAATTTGCAAACAAATTCTTTAAAAATCCTTCAATGTGATTTTCTGGATTTTTTTTTTCTCATTTTGTCTCTCATAGTTGAGGTATACCTATGATGAAAATTGGAGACCTCTCTCATCTTTTAAGTGGGAGAACTTGCACAATTGGTGGCTGACTAAATACTTTTTTGCCCCACTGTATGTGGGGAACGTGAAATGAAAACGCTGTATGGTTTCATAAGTCAAGCTTTATTCTTGCAGTCACATCCCAATCAAATCTCTCAGTAGAAATCAGAGACCGAGCACAGTCAGGTCCTCTGTATTTATACCAGTGACAACAAAAGGCATAATACACATCCTAGTTACATTTCCCTCTAGACACTAAACCCCCCTCAGTGTCCTTCGTCTCCCACCTGGCCCCAGGGGGTCAAGAAGTCCTTCCACGCTTCTGCCGCCATCTCTGCATGTCCAGGTGTTCCCCACCAGGCGGTCCAGCTCCATTGTCCTCTTCCCAGGCGTGAGGTCAGCACCTATGTAGTGTCAAACTTTCCATTGGCTTATACAATATGCAGGTATGAATACATAAGCCACACACACATATATATACTGTATATATATATATACTGTATATTATATTTATACATACAGTGGGGTAAAAAAGGTTTTAGTCAGCCACCAATTGTGCAAGTTCTCCCACTTAAAAGATGAGAGAGGTCTCCAATTTTCATTATAGGTATACCTCAACTATGAGAGACAAAATAAGAAAAAAAAAATCCAGAAAATCACATTGGAGGATTTTTAATGAATTAATTGGTAAATTCCTCGCTAAAATAAGTATTTGGTCAATAACAAAAGTTTCTCTCAATACTTTGTTATATACCCTTTGTTGGCAATGACAGAGGTCAAACGTTTTCTGTAAGTTTTCACAAGGTTTTCACACACTGTTGCTGGTATTTTGGCCCATTCCTCCATGCAGATCTCCTCTAGCGCAGCGATGTTTTGGGGCTGTCACTGGGCAACACAGACTTTCAACTCCCTCCAAAGATTTTCTATGGGGTTGAGATCTGGAGACTGGTTAGGCCACTCCAGGACCTTGAAATGCTTCTTACGAAGCCACTCTTTCGTTGCCCGGGCGGTGTGTTTGGGATCATTGTCATGCTGAAAGACCCAGCCATGTTTCATCTTCAATGCCCTTGCTGGTGGAAGGAGGTTTTTACTCAAAATCTCACGATACATGGCCCCATTCATTCTTTACTTTACACGGATCAGTCATCCTGGTCCCTTTGCAGAAAAACAGCCCCAAAGTATGATGTTTCCACCCCCATGCTTCACAGTAGGTATGGTGTTCTTTCTCCTCCAAATACGACAAGTTGAGTTTTTACCAAAAAGTTCTATTTTGGTTTCATCTGACCATATGACATTCTCCCAATCCTCTTCTGGATCATCCAAATGCTCTCTAGCAAACTTCAGATGGGCCTGGACATGTACTGGCTTAAGCAGGGGGACACGTCTGCCACTGCAGGATTTGAGTCCCTGGTGGCGTAGTGTGTTTCTGATGTAGCCTTTGTTACTTTGGTCCCAGCTCTCTGCAGGTCATTCACTAGGTCCCCCCATGTGATTCTGGGATTTTTGCTGACCGTTCTCGTGATAATTTTGACCCCACGGGGTGAGATCTTGCGTGGAGCCCTAGATGGAGGGAGATTATCAGTGGTCTTGTATGTCTTCCATTTTCTAATAATTGCTCCCACAGTTGATTTCTTCACACCAAGCTGCTTACCTATTGCAGATTCAGTCTTCCCAGCCTGGTGCAGGTCTACAATTTTGTTTCTGGTGTCCTTTGACAGCTCTTTGGTCTTGGCCATAGTGGAGTTTGGAGTCTGACTGTTTGAGGTTGTGGGCAGGTGTCTTTTATATTGATAACAAGTTCAAACAGGTGCCATTAATACAGGTAACGAGTGGAGAACAGAGGAGACTCTTAAAGAAGAAGTTACAGGTCTGTGAGAGCCAGAAATCTTGCTTGTTTGTAGGTGACCAAATACTTATTTTACTGAGGAATTTACCAATTAATTCATTAAAAATCCTTCATCATGATTTTCTGGATTTTTTTTTCTCATTTTGTCTCTCATAGTTGAGGTATACCTATGATGAAAATTGGAGACCTCTCTCATCTTTTAAGTGGGAGAACTTGCACAATTGGTGGCTGAATAAATACTTTTTTTGCCCCACTGTATATATATATATATATACATACACACACCCTCATGGATCGTCACCTTATCGTGGTGGGGGGGTTTGCGTGCCCCAGTGATCCCAGGAGCTATGTTGTCCGGGGCAATTTGCCTCTGATAGGGTCTCCCAAGACAAACTGGTCCTGGGTGAAGGGCCAGACTAAGAACGATCCAACAGACTCTCATGAATTGTATATCAAGGATTCAGTGTACCCCGCCCGGTATGGGGTTACCGGTGCCCCACCCTGGAGCCAGGCCTGGGGGAGGGGCTCGAAGGCTAGCGTCTGGTGGCCGGGTTTCCACCCATGACACCCGGCCGGGCTCAGCCCGAAGGAGTTACATGGGTCCGCCCTCCAGTGGGCTCACCACCTGCAGGAGGGATCATGGGGGTCCGGTGCTATGTGGATCAGGTGGCGGTCAAAGGCGGAGACCTTGGCGGACTGATCCCAAGCTTTCTAAACTGGCTTTTGGTACGTGGACTGTCACCTCTCTGGTGGGGAAGGAGCCTGAGCTGGTGTATGAGGTTGAGAGATACCGGCTAGATATAGTCGGCCTCACGTCAACACACAGCTCCGGTTCCGGAACCAGTCTCCTGGAGAGGGGCTGGAGCTTGGCCTTTTCTGGAGTTGCCCCGGGCGAGAGGCGACCAGCAGGGGTGGGTATTCTTGTATCGCCCCACCTTGCTGCCTCTATATTGGAGTTTTCCCCGGTGGACAAAAGGGTTGCTTCCCTGCGCCTTCGGGTTGGGAAACAGGTCCTGACCATCATTTGTGCCTATGCACCAAGTGATGTTTCAGAGTACCCACCCTTTTTGGAGTCTGTGACTGGGGTGCTGGAGGGTGCTCCTCTTGGAGACTCAATTGTCCTACTGGGGGACTTCAATGCGCACGTGGGCAACGACAGTGAAACCTGGAGGGGGGTGATTGGGAGGAACGGTCTGCCCGATCTGAACCCGAGTGGTCTTCAGTTATTGGACTTCTGTGCTAACCACAGTCTGTCCATAACGAACACCATGTTCAAGCATAAGGGTGTCCATATGTGCACCTGGCACCAGGACACCCTAGGTCACAGGTCGATGATCGATTTTGTTATCGTGTCATCAGACCTGCGACCGTATGTCTTGGACACCCGAGTAAAGAGAGGTGCAGAGCTGTCAACTGATCACCACCTGGTGGTGAGTTGGATCCGATGGCAGGGGAGGAAGCCATTCAGACCTGGTAGACCCAAACGTATAGTGAGGGTGTGCTGGGAGCGTCTGGCTGAGGCCCCTGTCCGGGAGGTGTTCAACTCCCACCTCCGGAAGAACTTCAACCACATTCCGAGGGAGTCTGGAGACATGGAGTCTGAATGGGCCATGTTCTCCACCTCTGTTGTTGAAGCGGCTGCCCAGAGCTGCGACCGCAAGGTGGTCAGTGCATCTCGTGGTGGCAACCCCCGAACCAAGTGGTGGACACCAGTGGTGAGGGGGACCATTAAGCTGAAGAAGGAGTCCTATCAAGCTTGGTTGGCTTGTGGGACTCCCGAAGCAGCTGAGGTGTACCGGCAGGCCAAGCGGAGTGCAGCTCGGGTGGTTGCTGAAGCAAAAACCCGGGTATGGGAGGAGTTCGGTGAGGCCATGGAACAAGACTTTCGGTCGGCCTCAAAGAGATTCTGGCAAACTGTCCGGCGGCTCAGGAGGGGAAAGCAGCTCCCCGTCCACACTGTGTATGGTGCGGATGGGACACTGTTGACTTCGACTGGGGACATCGTCGGGCGGTGGAAGGAATACTTCGAGGATCTCCTCAATCCCACTGATATGCCTTCCACAGAGGAAGCATGGTTTGGGGACGAGGGGGATGACTCGCCTATCACAGGGGCTGAGGTCGCCAAGGTGGTTAAAAATCTCCTTGGTGGCCGGGCCCCAGGGGTGGACGAGATTCGCCCCGAGTACCTCAAGGCCCTGGATGTTGTTGGGTTGTCATGGTTGACACGCCTCTGCAACATTGCGTGGAGGTCGGGGGCAGTGCCTTTGGCATGGCAAACCGGGGTGGTGGTTCCTCTCTTTAAAAAAGGGGACCGGAGGGTGTGCTCCAACTTTAGAGGGATCACACTCCTCAGCCTCCCTGGGAAGGTCTATGCCAAGGTACTGGAGAGGAGAGTCCGGCCGTTGGTCGAACCTCGGATTCAGGAGGAGCAATGTGGTTTTCGTCCTGGCCATGGCACATCGGACCAGCTCTTTACCCTCTCGAGAATTCTCGAGGGTTCGAGGGAGTTTGCCCAACCAGTTTACATGTGTTTTGTGGACTTGGAGAAGGCATTTGACCGCGTCCCTCGTGGATTTTTGTGGGGGGTGCTTCGGGAGTATGGGGTATCGGGCTTGTCGTTACGAGCTATTCGGTCTCTGTACGACCGTTGTGAGAGTTTGGTTCGTATTGCCAACACTCGGTCGGAGTCATTCCCAGTGAGAGTTGGACTCCGCCAGGGCTGCCCTTTGTCACCGATCCTGTTCATAATTTTTATGGACAGGATTTCTAGGCGCAGCCAGGGAATGGAGGGTGTCATGCTTGGTGACCACAGGATCTCATCTCTGTTGTTTGCAGATGATGTTGTCCTGTTGGCTTCATCCAGCAATGACCTACAGCTCTTGCTGGGACGGTTTGCTGCTGAGTGTGAAGCGGCTGGGATGAGAATCAGCACCTCCAAGTCCGAGTCCATGGCCCTCAGCCGGAAAAAGGTGGATTGTCCTCTCTGGGTTGAGGACAGGCTCCTGCCCCAAGTGGAGGAGTTTAAGTATCTTGGGGTCTTGTTCACGAGTGAGGGGAGAATGGAGCGAGAGATCGACAGACGGATTGGAGCAGCATCTACAGTGATGCGGACGTTGTACCGGTCTGTTGTGGTGAAGAGGGAGCTTAGTTCTAAGGCAAAGCTGTCGATTTATCAGTCAATCTACGTTCCTACTCTCACCTATGGTCACGAGCTTTGGGTAATGACCGAAAGAACGAGATCGCGGATACAAGCGGCTGAAATGAGCTTTCTCCGTAGGATTGCTGGACTCACCCTCAGAGAGAGGGTGAGGAGCTCAGTCATCCGGGAGAGGCTCAGAGTAGAACCGCTGCTCCTCCACATTGAAAGGAGTCAGTTGAGGTGGTATGGGCATCTGATTAGGATGCCTCCTGGACGCCTCCCACTTGAGGTGTTTCAGGCACGTCCCACTGGGAGGAGACCCCGGGGCAGACCCAGGACTCGGTGGAGAGACTATGTCTCCCAGCTGGTCTGGGAATGCCTTGGTATCCCCTCTGAAGAGCTGGAGCAGGTGGCTGGGGAGAGGGAAGTCTGGGCTTCTCTGCTTGAACTGCTGCCTCTGCGACCCGGACCTCCGGAAAAGCGGTAGAAGATGGATGGATGGATGGATATATATATATATATATATATATATATATATATATATATATATAGACACACAATGTGGAGCATTGTGGTTGGTGAATGTGCAGCAGAAAGTCTAAGCTCTCTCTCCCTCCGCGGGTGCGGCGGGCCAGCTGAATGTCTTTGGGCATGATGGTGGTGACCCTCTTGGCGTGGATGGCGCACAGGTTGGTGTCCACGAAGAGACCCACGAGGTAGGCCTTGCTGGCCTCCTGCAGAGCCATGACGGTGGAGCTCTGGAAGCGCATGTCGGTCTTGAAGTCCTGAGCGATCTCCCTCACCAGGCGCTGGAAGGGCAGCTTACGGATGAGCAGCTCCGTGGATTTCTTGTAGCGACGGATCTCTCTCAGAGCCACAGTACCGGGCCTGTAACGGTGAGGCTTCTTCACTCTGCCGGTGGCCGGAGCGCTTTTCCGAGCAGCCTTGGTGGCTAGCTGCTTCCTGGGGGGCATTTTCCTCCAGTAGATTTACAGGTGGTCTGCTTGGTTCTTGCCATCGCTCTTTATTATTCTGTCTTATATTTCTTGCACGCCGCCTAAACTCCAGCCCGGCACCCGAGTCGTTTTCGCCACAGTTCCTCGGCATGTCGAGCTTCTCCGTTAGCACCGGGTGGCGACTGGAGCTAGCTAGCCAGGTAGCTAGCTCTTCCCTGCTGTATCGTCCCCCGCTGTAAACAGTGGCTCCGTCCGCCGACTCGGGAGACCCTTGGGGCGATCTGTGTGTCCGTGATATATATATAGAGTGAAAGGTGTAGAAAGAAGAAGGAAGATAAGAAAATGGCAGTTGCAAAGGGCAGCCAACTCGTGTGGCGCCGCCGGTCCAGCGGAACCGGAACCGGAAAAAAAAAGCAGTTTGTAGTTCTTTTTCAGTCGCTCCCAATCTGCTTCTCTTAACCCTTTTCAATGTTGCTTCATCAGAAATAATCTGCCCTCCAATATACACTTTGAACGTTTCCCATAATATTGTATTATTCACTTCCCCATTGTCACTGGTCTCAAGGAATTGTGATATGTGTGTGGTGATGTGGGTTCTAAAAGTCTGATCCTCGAGGAGATAAGGGTTGAAACACCAGCTATAAACTTGTCTCGGGGAAAACACTTTAGGATAAAGATTGATGGGCCTATGATCAAATATTATGTTGTGACAGCTGGTGTGGTAATGATGGAGATTAATCTGGAATCAACTAGAACAGGGGTATCCAATCATGTACCATGGAGGGCCAAGGCCCTGCATGTTTTCTCTTCTACCTGGTGTCTTCAGCAGGTGCTTTCACTTCTCAGCAATCAGTGTGAAGAAATTCTGTGAAATCTGCTGTTGAAGACACTGGTTGGAGGGAAAGTGAGCAGGGCCTTGGCCCTCCATGGCACATGATTGGAAACCCCTGACCTAGAAAGTAATCAACCCGTGTTTATGATGGGTGTACTTGTGAATAAAAAGAGTGATCACGATCAGATGGATGCTGCAGTCTCCAAATAGCCACCACCTTCTTTGTCACGTGCCGAGCCGGCTTGGCTTTCCCCGGCTCGGCCTTGATCTCTTTGTGGGATTGGCTTTACTGGGTATGTGTATCTTAATGTATTCTGGTGCATTTTCCATGTCTCTAGCCACTGTCTGACCAGCAGCTGTTAGTCAGCATTTGTCATGTCCTTTCTCTCACGCTGCTGACAGGCTGCCAGCTCAGCCACACCCCCGCGCTCTCCTTCTGGCTCGTCAGCTGTTTCCAGTCCCCGGTAATTATCTGTTCCTGCCTCGCCCAGGTGATTCCTATTTGTCACGCCAGCGACATCTGTATTTAAGGAGCGCTTCGCTAGACAGACTCCGCTGGATTATTGTACAAGTGAAATGGTTCTTCTCTGCCGTCAACCGTCACGTCACTAAGGACTGTCTGTGTGTCTTGGATTTCGCTGTGACGACTCGGTCTGCCCCCCCCCCCACTGTAAGTAACTGCCTGTGCGCTGTTCTGCCGCTGTTTATCTCCAGTGTGTGTGTAGGGAAACCTTGAGCACTCTATGTGTATCTGAGCTGTCTGTGTTTGTATGTTTTGTATTAGCAAACGTGTGTGTGGTGTAACCCAGCAATTAAATCCTTGTCCTTTTTCTCCTCCTCTGTGCACCGTTGGAGAGGCACACGGGGAGGTTATGACAGAATAATCCAGCCAAATCATAGGATTTAGCGGGTACACCCACACATCTTTTTTTTCCCGTTTCATCTTCTTGTGTGATTTTTTGTGACTGGGCTGTGTTGGAGTGGGCCATGGATTCGGCGCCCTGCAGTCGTCCTTTGAACTTAGGATAGGAGATCTGCAAGGCTTTAATGGACATCGATGGGCTCATCGAGTCGGCCAGTGTTTATTCTACCCCGGATGACACAATCTGGTACGTAGGTCCGGCGGAGGCAGAGGTCCTGCGGTGCCCTCAGCTCGCTCGGCATGCCAAGGGAATGGAGAGGATCGACCGTTTGGCAGTGCTGCGGCATGGGTGCAGTGAAGGGGTGAGGAAACCCCCTAAGAAGACCGAGCTTGCGCTGAGAGTCAAGCGCTCCCAGGGCTCCGTTCCTCCTGCCTCCTGCCAGTGCGAGATGCCTGCTCCCGTCCCGGCTCCTCCAGCTCCACCACCCAGTCATCGGCATCGTCCCAGGAGACACCAGGAGAACCTCTCCTTGTCTGCAGCGAGTCCTGTCGCTTCGAGGTCCGCTGAATTCACTCCAGCCACTCCCACCTCTGTCGCCATGGAGACGGCTCCTCCACCAGTCTGCAGAGGGGCCTACGTCACCGCTGATACGGACAGGGATGACTGTCTACCATCTGCTGCTATCAGAAACAACAATCAGGATGACAGGCAAGTATTTAATCATTCTATTTCACCAAATAATGTTAAATCTTGTCTGTCTCCCGAGGGAGAGACCCAGTTTAAACAGTCCGCTGGGTCCTCTCCTCCCAGCCCATTTCTCCTGAGGGCCTGCTGGCTGCTGGCCCAAGGTCAGGGCCGTCAGACGGCGGAGGAGCCAGCGGCCTCGGATGATCCATTCCCAGAGCCAGCACAGAGGGGTCCCCCTGCAGCCTCGCCGGAGGAATCCCCAGCGCTGGAGCTGCTGCAGGTGGGCAACAGGACTGCCAACACCATCTTGCCAGCTGTGGAGATGTCTGCAGTGGACTGGGAGCCTGAGCTGGACCTCTTGGAGGCCGGGTCCGAGTGTTCATCGCCGGGATCGATGAAGTCCTGGACCGCAGTGGAGCTTGAGCTCAGGCAAGTTTTCTCTCTTGTTTTTCTTATGTCAATTCTAGAGAGATCTTGCCTGGCTCTGAGTGACGAGAGTCGGGCGCAGCGCGCAGCTGCGCCTGAACTTCCTTCGCCGGGCTCCACCGCTGCCGGCGACCCTAACCATCTTTCTTCTCCTGCTTCCCCTGAGCCTACAACCAGGGTTGCCGGAGAGGGTGTGTCACCACTGAAGGTCACCGAGGGTCCGGTCCTGCCAAAGGAGGATGTCGCTCCTCCTGCCAGGGTCGTCAGGGCTCCTCCCATCGATCGTCTCCTCAGCCTGGTGCTCCTGCAGATTGGTCCGCTCACCGTGGGTGCAGCTTTGGCCCAATCGGGGCCCATCATGGGTGCTGCAGAACCTCAGCCGGAGGTCACCGCAGGCGCAGCTGAGCCTCGGACAGCTCCCACTGGAGTCCATCACAGGTGCTGCGGAGGTGGCCCAGTCAGGGGCCACCATGGAAACAGCCAGGCTCCCGCTGGAGTCCACCATGGGTGCAGTGGAGCCGGCCCAGTCAGGGGCTACCATGGGCACAGTTAGGCTCCCGCTGGGGTCCACCGTGGGTGCAGCAGAGTCGGCCCTGTCAGGGACCACCGTGGGTGCCACTGAGGACGCCGTGGAGGTTCCGTCTCCCCAGCCCTGTTGTCCACCACTCAGCCTTCCGGTGGGCAGGCTGCCTCCTGCTTCACTCCCTTCATCCTGGTGGCTGAGCAACATGGGCTGGCCGCCAGAGGAATTGACTCCCCGGGTCTGGTGGCCCATGTTTTCCGGCAGGCCACCGAATTCCGTCCACCGGACCATCTGCCGGGCCTGGGACTCTGGGTGGCCTCCTGAGCCCCAAAGTCCGTGGACTTAGGATTGTTGATTGTGGACCTTGGGCGGGGTATTGTGTTCCCTCCTTTCCTGTTCCCCCTACCTCCCACCTGGGTTTGTGTGTTGTTGTTTTTCCTGTGGGGATTGGTGTGTGTGTGTGTGGGGGGGGGGGGGTTCTTACGATGTTACCGTGGGTGTATGGTAACTGCTGTAGGAGCAGGGCACTGAACATTGTCAAGGACCATTCTCACCCTCTGCATAAACACTTGGAATTTCTGCCATCTAGCAAACGATTCCAGAGCATCAGAGGCAGAACCACAAGACTGATTAAGACCTTCCTTCCACAAGCTGTTAGGATGCTGAACAGTTGATCCGGAATATTTCATACATACTACTGCACCTTATGGACATTATGTATATTATTTGTATTTTATAGTTCTGGTTAGTTTTCAAGTATGTCTCAGGGATGTGTGAATGGCTGTGTTGGTTGGTTGGTGGGTGGGGGTGGGGTGTGAGTGTATCTTAAATTATGTTCTTTTTTTTTACTTATATGGATGCCGAGAGAAATGCAATTTCATCTTGCCTGCACTACAGTTGTATGTACAGCAATATGACAATAAAGGTTGATTTGATTTGATTTGTATCCACCCCTAGAAGGAGGGGCTCTGTCACGTGCCAAGCCAGCTTGGCTTTCCCCGGCTCGGCCTTGATCTCTTTGTGGGGTTGGCTTTACTGGGTATGTGTATTTTAATGTATTCTGGTGCATTTTCCATGTCCCTAGCCAGTGTCTGACTGGCAGCTGTTAGTCAGCATTTGTCATCTCCTTTCTCTCACGCTGCTGACAGGCTGCCAGCTCAGCCACGCCCCCGCGCTCTCCTTCTGGCTCGTCAGCTGTTTCCAGTCCCCGGTAATTATCTGTTCCTGCCTCGCCCAGGTGATTCCTATTTGTCACGCCAGTGGCGTCTGTATTGAAGGAGTGCTTCTCTGGACAGACGCCGCTGGATTATTGTACAAGTTAGATGGATCTCTCTGCCGTCAACTGTCACGTCACTAAGGACTGTCTGCGTGTCTTGGATTTTGCTGTGACGACTCGGTCTGTCCCCCACTGTGAGTAACTGCCTGTGCACTGTTCCACCACTATTTATCTCCAGTGTGTATGTAGGGAAACCTTGAGCACTCTATGTGTATCCGAGCTGTCTGTGTTTGTATGTTTTGTATTAACAAACGTGTGTGTGGTGTAACCCAGCGATTAAATCCTCGTCCTTTTTCTCCTCCTCTGTGTGCCATTGGAGAGGCGCACGGGAAGGTTATGACAATCTTTGATTTCATCAACTTATTAATGGTTTGTACAGCAAAAATATTAGGTGGTACGGCAGAGGACAGCCTGCCTAAATATGGGTCTAGGTAACAGTTAAATTCTCCCCCATCACGAAGTGGCTTACATCATCATCCAGGATAAGGTCAAACACCTTTCCAAAAAATGCCGGGTCATCCATGTTCGGCCCATAGATATTAACAAGTGTAATGGGAAATGAATTAATATGCCCAGTTAAAATTATGAATCTACCATTTAGGTCTGCGGTAGATGACTGAAATCAAAAAGGCACAGTTTTGCGGAAGAGAATGGCAGCACCACCAGCTTTTGATGTAAATGGTGATTGATAGACCTGTGAGATCCAATTGGCCCGGAGTATCCTGTGCTGGGTGGCTTTAACATGGGTTTCTTTTAATGTCAGATTTCAATGATTTCAAATGTGAAAAAAACTTTGGCTTGTTTAACAGGGTGACCTAAACTGCATACATTCCAAGAGACCAAGGAAATATGATCAAGAGTGTTGTTCACGTGAACTTAACATTCAGTGTGGCAGCCGACCTAAAACAAAGAACATTAACTTGAACACATAATGAATACCCCAACAAACCCCCCGCCCAAAGCTTCCCCAAATGAAGCATAGTTACCCTCATCCACATCTGGGATCGCCGGTCAAAAAAGAACACCACCTCCAACAGACCGCCCCCCACAGCACACAGAGTAAAGCATAAACTGAACCTTGAAAATGCAAACCATCAAGACAAAAGTCTGCTTAGAACAAGTTTAGATTCTCTTCTTTTATGTTTTGAAAAGTGAGCTTTCAGAGTTTTTGATTTACAAAAGGCTTAGCCTCGTCTGGATCGTTGAAAGCTTTTACTTGCCCTCGGTAGTGAACGTGGAGTCTTGCTGGGAAGCGCAGAGAGTGCTGAATCTCCTTCTCTCTCAACAGCTGTAGAACCTCACGAAAGCTCCGGCGCTGCTCCATCACCTCCACAGTGTAGTCAGGGAAGATTAAGATTTTCCTTCATATTCCATGGAGAACTGCCTCTCAAGCCGTAGAATATTTTATTTCTCCTGTGTTAGATGTACTTGTCAGATGATCATGCGTGGTCTGGATCCTTCTGGCGGTTCAGGCTGCTGTATGCGGTGCGCTCTGTCAATGACAACCGGTTTGGTGAAGTTGTCGTCCCCCAGCAGCTTTGGGATCAGACTGGAGACAAACTCGGTTGGCCACCCTTTCTCCTCGCCTTCTGAGATACCAACAATTCTTATGTTGTTGTGCCTGGATCTTCCTTCAAGATCAGAAGGCTTGACCCACAGTTTTTTATTCTTTTGCCACAATTAAGTGACAGAAGTTTTCATGTCATGGATGCACTGTTCGTCAGCTATCTGGCCCTTGGTGGTAGACATTCTCTCCATGAGCTCCCACTGGGTGGACAAAATTGTCTGAAAACTCTGCGTGAACTTATCCAACCGCTCATTAAAGGACTGCAAAAGCTTGTTTGATAATTAATACCAAGCGAGTGAAATCTCAGCTTCCTCTTCAACTGGTGGCCGTTGTGGTGATTTCTTGCTAGCTTGGTCTCAGTTAGCATTAGCCTCTGTGTTAGCTAACGCATGGCCAGCTACTTTTCTCCCTTGCGCAGTTTTACCCAACATTTTCACCTTCTATTTAAATGTAGCATGGAAAGGACGTAAAGAGTGGTGAAAGCGGAAAGTCCAATGTTAAAAAAAAAAAAAAAACGGTTTTCAACAGTAGTATTTTCCATGCTGTGGGGAACTCCTAAAAACACGTCTACACTGCACTCATCTCACTAGCCCCCTCCCCCCAATTAAAATTAAATCTTCTCACAGAGTGGTCACTGTTCTCTAAGGGTGTTTTCACACCTGCAGGCTTTAGTCCGTTTCAACCAAACTCAAGTTTGTTTTCTCCGTTAGTGCGGTTCGTTTTGTCTGGAGAGAACATGGTAATCGCACTCAAGTGAGTACCAAAACAACCGTAGTGACAGCACCTGAAAGAGGTGGTCTCAGTTCGAATTAAATGGTGAACTCTGGTGTGGTCCTGCAGGTGAGAAAGCGACCACACTAAAATGGGACCAGCGGCAAATGGTAAAACACTTTATGTCACTGTACATACCTGATAGATCTTTGAAAATCTGTGGCTGAGCACATCACAGTTCTGGAGGATTAATGAACGTTAACACGTTATTTCCCATCCGTAGCAGTGCTTCATTTTCAAACTGTACGATTTGCCAAAAGTGGTATATGCATGCATGTAATAAACAATAACCAGGGCGATGAAAACCCCTGTAGATTACACTATGATTTGTATTATTTTCTCCCAGAAATGCATAAATACACGGTAGTCATCCTATTTCCTGTATTTACCTTTCCTGTTCTCGCAGCAAAAAAATCTCACCAATAAGAACAGAGAACGTTCTGGCGCAAGTCTTGCTGCATTTAACGTGATGCAGTTTGGTCTGCTTATGGTCTGCGTCAATTTTTGCCTGTGTGAAAGGGGACCAAACCGACGAGAAAATGATACAAAGTCGCAAATTTGTCACCTGATTCCAACCAAATTAAACAAATTTAGGTGTGAAAGCACTTTAATTCTGCTCAGTTTATTTATTTAGTTTTTTTTACAAAATAAATGTTTGTGTTGAACTGCCTTGGTTATTTAAAAAAAAAACATACTAGTACAGCAGTGGTATAGCAACAGCTGATATTCTGTCAAATTTTGAGCAATGAAGAAAAACATGTTATAATAAACCAAGTATTAGCGGACACACAGATTGTCCCAAATGTCTCCCGAGCCGGTGGACGGAGCCACTGTCTATAGCAGGAGACGGTACAGCAGGGAAGAGCTGCTAGCACTCAACCGCCACCCGGTGCTAACGGAAAAACTCGACATACCGGGAGAACTGAGGCAAAAACGCCATGGTTGCCGGGCTGGAGTAAGGTGGAAGACAAGAAATATAAGGTACAGACCCTCCTTTCCATCCGTTGTCATGGGGAATGTACAGTCGTTACTGGGAAAGGTAGATGAGCTAGCGGCCATCTCCCACTACGATAGCATATACCGGGAATGCTCTCTCCTTTTGTTTACCGAGACGTGGCTATCTGAACTAGCAGCAGATGCTAACATTGAGCTGGAGGGTTTCCACACGATACGGGCAGACAGAACACCAGACAGTGGCAAAGCAAGGGGCGGTGGAGTGATAATGTATGTTAACAACAACTGGTGCAGACCGGGACATATCACTGTTAAGCAACGACACTGCAGCAAAGACATTGAGTTGCTAGATGTTAGCATGCGGCCTACATATCTCCCGAGGGAATACTCACACGTGATCTGCATTGTTATTTATGCAAATCCGACGGCGAACGCTGGGACAGCGCGTGACGTCATCCACTCAGTAACTGGCAGGCTGCAGACAGAACACCCAGATGCTCTTCTCCTCATCTCAGGCGATTTCAACCATGTTTCACTGTCTCCCCTTCTACCCACGTTTACCCAGCATGTCACATGCCACACTAGAGACAATAAAATACTGGACTTATTCTACGCAAACACTAAGGAGGCGTACACCTCATTACAATTCCCCCCACTCAGGAGATCGGATCACAACTTGGTTCATCTCCGGCCGGTGTACAAACCCCTAATGCACAGACAACCTCCAGTCATGCGCACAGTGAAGTTATGGTCTGAGGAGGCAATGGACGCTCTAAAGGGCTGTTTTGAAACCACCGCCTGGGAGCAGCTCTGCGATCCACATGATGAGGACATCGACGGCCTCACTCACACCATCACGGACTACCTCAGCTTCTGTGTGGACAACACCGTTCCCACCAAGGCCATACGGTGTTGCTCAAACAACAAACCCTGGATCAACCCTGAGATAAAAACACTTCTGAGAGAGAAGAAGAGGATCTTCAGGTCGGGGAACAGGGATGATGCTGAAGTCTGTACAGAGGGAGCTGAGGAGAAAGATCAGAGAAGGCAAGGACAGCTTCAGGAAGAAGATGGAGGACAAGCTGCAACAGAGCGACATCAGCGGGGTCTGGAGAAACCTTAAAACAATCTCTGGGCTCCAGAATACCTCCCCCCAGGCCACGGGGGGCAGGGAGTGGGCGAACAATCTGAATCTGTTTTTCAATAGGTTTGACCAACTGCCCTCCCCCCCGACTGCACAACAACCACTGCTGCCTCTAAAGACATCAAGTCCTGCTGCCCACTCCCCACTCCACCAACACCCCCCCCACTCCCAACACACAGCCCCCCAACCTAACCCTCACTAAGACCCAGGTGAGAACAGAGCTGAGGAAGATCAAGGCGAGGAAGGCGTCGGGACCGGACGGCATCAGCGCAAAGCTCCTCAAGTCCTGTGCAGACCAGCTGTGTGGGATTGTGGAGTACATCTTCAATCTGAGCCTGAGGCTGGGGAGGGTACCACAGCTGTGGAAAACATCTTGTGTGGTACCTGTACCAAAGACTTCCCACCCCAAAGACCTGAACAGCTACAGACCAGTGGCCTTGACGTCCCACATGATGAAGACCCTGGACAGACTGCTCCTTGCTCACCTCCGCCCCCTGGTGGGACCAGCGACGGATCCACTCCAGTTCGCCTACCAGCATGGCATTGGGGTGGAGGATGCAGTGATCTTCCTCCTTCACCGTTCTCTGTCCCACCTGGAGAAGCCCGGGAATGCGGTGAGGATCATGTGCTTTGACTTCTCCAGTGCTTTCAACACCATCCAACCAATGATCCTGAAGGACAAGCTGCTGTGCGGAGGGGTGGACCAGCACCTGTCATCATGGATCCTGGACTACCTCACTAACCGGCCTCAGTTTGTGAGAACCCGGGACTGTGTGTCCGACACGATCATCGGTAGCACGGGGGCCCCCTAGGGAACGGTTTTGGCTCCCTTCCTGTTCACCCTTTATACTGCGGACTTCTCACACAACACAACACACTGCCATCTACAGAAGTTCTCTAATGACTCTGCGATTGTTGGCCTCATCTCCAATGGAGATGAAGCTGAGTACAGAGGGCTTATCCAGAACTTCGTGGACTGGTGCCATCGGAACTGCCTCCAGATCAACGCGAGGAAAACTAAGGAGCTAGTGGTGGACTGTCGCAGGCAAGGACAACCCCTCACAGCACCAGTAAATATACAGGGAACAGACATCGAGATGGTGACATCCTATAAGTACCTGGGTGTTCATCTGAACAATAAACTAGACTGGTCACACAATACTGATGCACTCTACAAGAAGGGACAGCGCAGGCTGTTCCTACTGAGGAGACTCAGGTCTTTTGGTGTACAAGGGGTGCTGCTGAAGACATTCTATGACACGGTGGTGGCATCAGCCATCACTTTTGGAGTGGTCTGCTGGGGCAGTGGCATTACGGCAGCCGATAGGAAGAGACTGAACAAACTGATCAAAAAAGCTAGCTCTGTCCTGGGGCAGCGCCTTGATCCAGTGGAGGAGATAGGAGAGAGAAGGACGGTGGCTAAACTGTCATCTCTGCTGGAGTCCGAGTTCCACCCTATGCAGGACATACTGAATGCACTGAGGAGCTCATTTAGCAGCAGACTACATCATCCTAGGTGCACAACCGAGAGGTTTTGCAGGTCCTTCCTACCAACGGCTGTCAGACTGTACAACCTAAGCAGGGCTGCTCGCAGAGATAGCAAAAAGACGTGACAACCTAATAGTTTTGAATGAAAAAGATGCAATAGACTTATACAATGGTCCCCTCCGGCATACAACTAGGAAAATACCGGTCACTAAGGAGGGTGAGAATATGTATGGGTACATAATCATACCATGTAGGATAACTAAGTAGACGAGTTGTGCTGTTTCATCCCATCTAGCTACAATGCTCCGCACTGGGTGTGTTTATATATCTACATATTATTCCATCTAGCTACAATGCACCGTACTGTGTGTGTTTATATACTCATATATACTGTATATATATATATATATATTTATATTGTGGCGGTTCGTTTTAACCCCACAACAGACTATGGACACTCAGCCCTCTTTTCTCTGTTTTCCTGCTACACTACTGAGATGCAATGTGCCATTCATGTATTTGTGATGCAAACATGCATGTATTGTGATGTAATGCGCCATTCTGTATAGTGAGCATATGGCTTGTCCTTACTGTGCTTTTTCTGAGCATCTTACATATGTAGATGTGCTTTGGTGTATTAATGTCTACAGGTAGACGAGTTTCTTCTGTCTCACCTATGTGAGGTTAATCGTTGCCTTTCATGCATTGTATTCATGCGTCCTGTCCTTACTGTGACCTAGAGACTCAGATCAATATGAAGATGTGCTTGTTAGCCTCTTTGTCTTGCACTTAGAGCGAGGTCTAGCTAATCTGCCCATTGTGATGTATGGCTTACAAATGCAAATACCTCCTGCCTGTTCTGTTGTCCCTTTGATCATTCTAAACTGTGGGGTATGTCTCTTTGATGTATTGTTATGATCAAGTATTTAAGGTGCAACTCTGTAACGTAATCTCTCTCTCTCTCTCTCTCATTCTGATCCTGCAACTGGTAGACACACACGTGTCCGCCTCTCTTCTTCTTCACTGAGAGCCTGAGGAATTCGGCTTCAGCCTGCTCACGCTATGGGCCGGAGCCGAGTTCCCGTGATGGCGGTATGATTAATAAAACCTGCTTAAAACCACAGCAACGCTGCTTATTTTTGCATGCCGCCGCAATATGTACATTTGTATACTTGCTGCTCTTGTTTCTTTTTTTTCTCTTCCCTTCTGATTGTTGCTCTGAGTGTTGCTATCCCTGTGCTGTTGCAATCCTGGAATTTCCCCATTGTGGGACTAATAAAGGCTTATCTTATCTTATCTTCCGGTTCCGGGTGAGGACGAGTGAGGACGTACAGGTAAGAGCTCCCTGTTCGTGACTGTTTAAAAGGCAGTTAAAGGCAGTTAAACGCAGTTAGAACGCAGTTTGGAGCTGGCGTTTTGAGCTTTTTTTGTTGCTGCCGCTGGGGAGTGAACCTGCTCGTGAAGAGTAATGAGGAATTTGCCAGTAGTAGCTGGTGAAACTTGTGAAGCGGCCCCGCGCCCCCGCCCCCCCGCACCTCGCGCTCAGGGAAAACAAAGAGATTACTCCCACGTGCGTTTTTTTTTTTTTTTTTCCGAGCTATCCAAATCAGAGATCATCGGCCGGAATAATGGGTCCCAAAAGAGCTCTGGCAAATGAAGATGAGATGAAAAAAGCGCTGGATTTCTTGGCAGAAGAAATGTCTGCTCTAAAATCACAACAAAGAGGTATACTGGACCTTGTGGAGGAAATTAAAGCGCTGCGCAGCCAGAACGCTGAAAAAGACAAGAGGCTGGCGTATCTGGAAAGCAGATTGGCTAGATGGACCAGAGCACTCGGGCAAACGACGTGATCATCACGAGGCTCCACATCAAACCCCGATCATACGCGAGAGCAGTGGCCGCAGACAGCAGTGGAAGTCAGCTGGATGAGGAATCCGCTGAGCAACAGGTGACGGCCTTCATGCAGTCAAAAGGAATCCAGCTGGACTGCACCAACATCGAGTCCTGCCACCCTCTGCCTAGGAAAAACGGCGACAAACCTGCTGTGATCATGAGGTTTGTAAACAGAAAACACAAGACGGCGCTAATGAAACAAGGTAAGAAGCTGAAAGGAACCAACATCTTCATAAACGAGCACCTCACGAAAGAGAACGCAGAAATAGCCAGGAAAGCAAGATACATGAAAAAGCAGAAAAAAATTCAAAACACCTGGACATCAAACTGTAAAATATTCATCAAATTAAACGGATCGCCTGAAGAAGCCAAGGTCATTAACATCCATAATATTATGGAACTGAACAAATACGATCTGGAGGCACAGCAACAATTCAGACAAATATAGGACACTGAAGGATTTTACTCATCTGCAACAAAACATTCTACAGCATGAATCAAAAAATCAACAAACAGGAACAACAAGAACTGAAAGTTTTTGAATACACAGAGCACAACCCACAGGACGTAGAATATGACATAGACCCTGATAATAATCTTTTTAACTCAATCAATAATGACTGTAATTATTAGGACTGAGTTGGGTGGAAAGTTATTTAAGTAACAGACAACAATTTGTACAAATTGGAGAGCACAAATCACCCTGCATGGATATCACTTGTGGTGTGCCCCAGGGGTCAGTTTTGGGACCCAAACTCTTTGTCTTGTATATAAATGACATATGCCAAGTATCAAAAATTCTGAAATTTATTTTGTTTGCGGATGACACAAATATCCTTTGCACTGGTGAGAATTTGCAGCAGGTTTTAGAGGTGGTCACAACTGAAATGGAAAAATTAACGCAGTGGTTCAACAAAAATAAATTATCTCTAAATCTAAAAAAAACCAAAGATTATGTTGTTTGGAAATTATAAAATAAATCATGAAATAATGATAACGATAGATGATACCAGAATACAAACAGTACAGGAAAATAAGTTTCTGGGGGTGACGCTAGACAGTAAAATCTGCTGGAAACCTCACATCAGTCACATCCGGGCTAAATTAGCAAAATGTATAGGCATACTGGGGAAGACAAGACACATCGTGGACTATAAATCATTGGTCTTACTGTACAATTCACTGTTTTTACCTTATCTTAACTACTGTGTAGAAGTCTGGGGAAACACCTACAAGACCAACCTACAAGCAATATGCACATTACAAAAAAGAGCTATAAGGATAATAAACAATGCAGGATATAGAGACCATACCAATTCGTTGTTCTTGAAGTCACATGTCATAAAGTTCATCGATTTAGTTAAATTTAAGACAGCACAAGTAATGTACAGGGCAATTAACAATCAACTCCCAACTAATATACAAAAAATATTTAAAAAAAGAGACAATGATCATAATTTGAGAGGAGACTTAAACTTCACAAAACCCAAGATACGTACAACCAAGAAAAGTATGTGCATATCTGTCTGTGGGGTGGATTTGTGGAACAGTCTGGAGCCGGAACTGAAACTATGTACAAACAGAAATCAATTTAAAAAGAGGTATAAGCACCATTTGCTGAAAGGATATATGTTGGAAGGGTAGAATTTATATGTACGATTCATTATGTTCACTCTGGGACATTATGGGACACTATGGAATGGTGGGTGGGACAGCACTGTGTGTGTCTGTGTCGTTTGAGACTGGTTTTGAAATATAGACTTCATTGTATGTTAGAATGGACAGGTGTTAATGTTGATCTGTAAAAAATACAGTAAATTGTTTACTTGGGGTATTAAAGGTAGTAATTTGTATAAAATTCACATGGGTGTATCAATGGAAAAGAGGAGTTGGAATTAATAAGTGTTCACTTCTTCCTTCTCCCTTTCGAACAGTGTATACTGTAACTTTATTGCATTTGCTATTTGCTTGTTTTTTGTTATATTTTTTGTGTTCGAAATAAACTATCTATCTATCTATCTATCTATCTATCTATCTATCTTAATACATTGTTCTCCAGTTTTGAGTTCCATTGTATATAGAACTGACAATAAAAAAATCTTTGCATTAAGAAATTAATGTACAGTCAGGAGAAAATATGGATACATGGAACCGTGGTTGTTTATTGACATTGTTATCTATACGGATATTTGTTTAATATCTATACAATACAGGGCGGTGCGGTGGAAGAGTGGTTAGCACTGCGGCAGCACAGCAACTCACCCTTGGCCGGGGGATCCTGGGTTCGATCCCAGCCCCCGACCAACAGTGATCTGTGTGGAGTTTGCATGTTCTCCCCGTGTCTGCGTGGGTTTACTCCGAGATTTCTCCGGTTTCCTCCCACATCCCCAAAACATGCAAGTTAGGTTAACTGGCATCAAAACTGGGGATTCTAAATTGTCCTTAGGTATGAATGTGAGAGTGAATGGTTGTCTGTCTTTCTGTGTTGGCCCCGCGGTGGACTGGCGATCTGTCCAGGGTGTACCCTGCCTTTTGCCCAAAGATGCTGGGATAGGCTCCAGCCCCCCCCCCCCCCCCCGCAACAGCAGAGGGAGCTCTAATCAAAACCTAGTGCCGCTCTCTGTAAGTGATAGAACATAGAGCAAGAGTGAGGGAGACACTAGTGGGAGCAATAGTGACAGTGTGCACTGGAGTCTTATCAGGTATGTTTTGCATGGTAAGACCACATTAATCGGTTGTAAACCGCACTAAATGTACAAAGTAGGCTGCTTTTAAACAAGAATAAATTGTACAGCTGAGGGGATGTAGCATTTATTCTTGTTTGGCAGGTGAAGACCATGTCAGCAATAAAAGTACAGAGAATGGTTGTTGTAATCTGCTGTTTTTGTTTTGCTTTTTTTTGTTCATTTATACCAGTGGCTTTTAAACTTTTTTTAAAATTTCCCATTTTGGGGAGCCAGACATTACCAAGCCCACACAGCAGTGATGTGCGTTGAAGTTCTTGGCTGGTGAGGCACTGATGCTTTCAGTGTCAGACTTAAAAATTATATGAACCCAGTAGATTAACTCAAGTAGGTTCATTTTGTCTTCTTTTAATTATTTATCTTTTGTTCTTATTAAAGACAAAAATAGAATAGAAAGGAGATGTCTTTACCTTCTTAACATGTTTCGACTGTACACTGCAGCCTTCATCAGAAGAATCAGCTAATTGCTGCCAGGTGACATTTATCAGCTGACTTTCGTAGGCGGGGCCAACTAAGCAGATCTGTCAGATCCACAGAGCCGGCCCCGTCTTCCGCTGTCAGATGGTCTCTGGAGAATGTGATCCCAAGTGTGGAAAAGCATTAAGGCCCCCTCATCTCGGTTCATGGTGTCTTTTCCCTGCTTCCTGATTTCTATGGCCTCCTTGATCCAGCGTTTGTGTCTGTTGCTCTCTGATCCAATAATTTTTGTGTTGTCCCTGTCCATGATGTGATTATTTCTTTTGCAGAGATTTGATATTGCTGATTTTAATGTTTCTTGTTCTGCCTTTTCTTTTTGTGCTCTTGTGAGTCGTCCTTGTGTTTCCTTCTCACATTCCTTCTGGTGTTCTTTTTTTCTTGTGGTGAATGATCTTCCAGTTTCTCAAATGTAGGTTTTGTTGCATGATCTGCATGATATTTCATATATGTATTATATTGCATTTTTTGTCTTGTTCTCTTCTGTCCTTGGAGTGTACTAATAACTGTCTTAATTTTTTGTGTGACTTTACTGCTGTGTTTATTTTGTATTTTTTCATGATCCTTTGAAATGGTTCTGTGATCCCTCGTATGTATGGTATAGTTATGGTGTCCGTGTTTTTGATTTCGGCTTTTGTTCTGTGTCTTATTTCCTGTTTGTTTTCTTTGTTTTTGATTTGCTGTTTGCCTTTGTTCATGGCCCATACTGGATATTGGCAGCGTATAAGTGCATGTTTTACGTGGTTTTCCTCCTCCTGTCTGTCTTCTTGGTCTGTGATGATTGTATATATATACGTATATATATATATATATATATATATATATATATACAGTGGGGCAAAAAAAAATTTAGTCAGCCACCAGTTGTGCAAGTTCTCCCACTTTAAAGATGAGAGGTCTCCAATTTTCATCACAGGTATACCTCAACTATGAGAGACAAAATTAGGAAAAAAAAAACAGAAAATCACATTGTCTGATTTTTAAAGAATTTATTTGCAAATTATGGTGGAAAATAAGTATTTGTTCACCTACAAACAAGCAGGATTTCTAGCTCTCACAGACCTGTAACTTCTTCTTTAAGAGGCTCCTCTGTCCTCCACTCATTACCTGTATTAATGGCACCTGTTTGAACTCGTTATCAGTATAAAAGACACCTGTCCACAACCTCAAACAGTCAGACTCCAAACTCCACTATGGCCAAGACCAAAGAGCTGTCAAAGGACACCAGAAACAAAATTGTAGACCTGCACCAGGCTGGGAAGACTGAATTTGCAATAGGTAAGCAGCTTGGTGTGAAGAAATCAACTGTGGGAGCAATTATTAGAAAATGGAAGACATACAATACCACTGATAATCTCCCTCGATCTGGGGCTCCACGCAAGATCTCACCCCATGGTGTCAAAATGATCACGAGAACGGTGAGCAAAAATCCCAGAACCACACGGGGGGACCTAGTGAATGACCTGCAGAGAGCTGGGACCAAAGTAACAAAGGCTACCATCAGTAACACACTACGCCGCCAGGGTCTCAAATCCTGCAGTGCCAGACGTGTCCCCCTGCTTAAGCCAGTACATGTCCAGGCCCGTCTGAAGTTTGCTAGAGAGCATTTGGATGATCCAGAAGAGGATTGGGAGAATGTCATATGGTCAGATGAAACCAAAATAGAACTTTTTGGTAAAAACTCAACTTGTCGTGTTTGGAGGAGAAAGAATGCTGGGTTGCATCCAAAGAACACCATACCTACTGTGAAGCATGGGGGTGGAAACATCATGCTTTGGGGCTGTTTTTCTGCAAAGGGACCAGGACGACTGATCCGTGTAAAGGAAAGAATGAATGGGGCCATGTATCGTGAGATTTTGAGTGAAAACCTCCTTCTATCAGCAAGGGCATTGAAGGTGAAACGTGGCTGGGTCTTTCAGCATGACAATGATCCCAAACACACCGCCCGGGCAACGAAGGAGTGGCTTCGTAAGAAGCATTTCAAGGTCCTGGAGTGGCCTAGCCAGTCTCCAGATCTCAACCCCATAGAAAATCTTTGGAGGGAGTTGAAAGTCCGTGTTGCCCAGCGACAAAACATCACTGCTCTAGAGGAGATCTGCATGGAGGAATGGGCCAAAATACCAGCAACAGTGTGTGAAAACCTTGTGAAGACTTACAGAAAATGTTTGACCTCTTTCATTGCCAACAAAGGGTATATAACAAAGTATTGAGATGAACTTTTGTTATTAACCAAATACTTATTTTACCGAGGAATTTACCAATTAATTCATCAAATATCCTTCAATGTGATTTTCTGGATTTTTTTTCTCATTTTGTCTCTCATAGTTGAGGTATACCTATGATGAAAATTGGAGATCTCTCTCATCTTTTAAGTGGGAGGACTTAAAAGATGACCCAAAATACTATATTTAGTTCAATACATTCCTTTACCACCACCTTCAGACCTATTTTCAAGAATTAAAGAAAGTTAGTGGAATTTATATGGAACAATAGGAAGGCGAGATTATGTCTGTCCTTATTATATTTACCATTTGATCGTGGAGGTCTGAAATGTCCAAACTTTATGTTGTATTACTGGTCAGCACAACTGAGATCTATGACATATTATTTTTCATCAAATGATCTCCCTCACTGGACTGAAATGGAATCATACAATTTACCTTTACCTCTTCCTTTATTCATATACTCAGACTCGGCTAAAAAATTACAGAAACAAGTTAAAAATCCATTTGTAAAGCATATGATCAAAATATGGTGTGAAATCAAAAAATATTTAAAAAAACCACACTTATTGTCACAATTTAGTCCAATATGGGGTAATCAATATTTTACACCAGGGAGAGCGGATGCTGTATTTAAATTATGGAATTTAAAAGGGATTCAAAAGATTCAGGACTTATATTTGTCACGTTCAGATAACATAATGTCTTTTGAAGAACTGAGGGTCAAATTTAATCTTAATAGAACACATTTTTTTAAATATCTCCAGCTTAGGAATTTTATTCGATCAAATCAAAATAATGCTCTCACCCGACCTACCTATAAGATAAGATAAAGATAAGATAAGCCTTTATTAGTCCCACAACGGGGAAATTCCAGGATTGCAACAGCACAGGGATAGCAACACTCAGAGCAACAATCAGAAGGCAAGAAAAAAAAACAAGCAAGCAAGAGCAGCTAATATACATATGTACATATTACTATAAGATATACTGTATATATACACACACACACACAGACACACAGTGCAGAGCATTGTAGCTGGATGGAATAAATATATGAATATATGAACACACAGTGCAGAGCATTGTAGCTAGATGGAATAAATATGTAAATATATAAACACCCACAGTACGGAGCATTGCAGCTAGGTGGAATAAATATGCAAGTATATAAACACACACAGTGCGGAGCAATGTAGCTAGATGGAATAATATGTAGATATATAAAAACACAGTGCGATGCATTGTAGCTAGATGGAATAAATATGTAAATATATAAACACACACAGTGCAGAGCATTGTTGCTAGGTGGGATGAAACAGCATAACCGTCTACTTAGTTATCCTACATGGTATGATTATGTGCCCATACATATTCTCACCCTCCATAGCGACCGGTATGTTCCTAGTTGTATGCCGGAGAGGACCATTGTGTAAGTCTATTGCATCTTTTGCATTCAAAAAAAAATATTAGTTTGTTACGTCTTTTTGCTATCTCTGCGAGCAGCCCTGCTTAGGTTGTACAGTCTGACAGCCATTGGTAGGAAGGACCTACGAAACCTCTCGGTTGTGCACCTGGGATGATGTAGTCTGCTGCTAAATGAGCTCCTCAGTGCATCCAGTATGTCCTGCATAGGGTGGGACTCGGACTCCAGCAGAGATGACAGTTTAGCCACCGTCCTTCTCTCTCCTATCTCCTCCATTGGATCAAGGCGCTGCCCCAGGACAGAGCTAGCTTTCTTAATCAGTTTGTTCAGTCTCTTCCTATCGGCTGCAGTAATGCCACTGCCCCAGCAGACCACTCCAAAAGTGATGGCTGATGCCACCACCGTGTCATAGAATGACTTCAGCAGCGCCCCTTGCACACCAAAAGATCTGAGTCTCCTCAGCAGGAACAGCCTGCGCTGTCCCTTCTTGTAGAGTGCGTCAGTATTGTGTGACCAGTCTAGTTTATTGTTCAGATGAATACCCAGGTACTTATAGGATGTCACCATCTCGATGTCTGTTCCCTGTATATTTACTGGTGCTATGAGGGGCTGCCCATGCCTGCGGCAGTCCACCACCAGCTCCTTAGTTTTCCTCGCGTTGATCTGGAGGCAGTTCCGATGGCACCAGTCCACAAAGTCCTGGATAAGCCCTCTGTACTCAGTTTCATCTCCGTTGGAGATGAGACCAACGATCGCAGAGTCATCAGAGAACTTCTGTAGATGGCAATGTGTTGTGTTGTGTGAGAAGTCCGCAGTATAAAGAGTGAACAGGAAGGGAGCCAGCACCGTTCCCTGGGGGGCCCCCGTGCTACTGATGATCGTGTCGGAAACACAGTCCCGGGTTCTCACAAACTGAGGCCGGTTCGTGAGGTAGTCCAGGATCCATGATGACAGGTGCTGGTCCACCCCTGCGCGCAGCAGCTTGTCCTTCAGGATCATCGGTTGGATGGTGTTGAAAGCACTGGAGAAGTCAAAGAACATGATCCTCACCATATTCCCGGGCTTCTCCAGGTGGGATAGAGAACGGTGAAGGAGGAAGATCACCGCATCCTCCACCCCAATGCCATGCTGGTAGGCGAACTGGAGTGGATCCATCGCTGGTTCCACCAGGGGGCGGAGATGAGCAAGGAGCAGTCTCTCCAGGGTCTTCATCAAGTGGGACGTCAAGGCCACCGGTCTGTAGCTGTTCAGGTCTTTGGGGTGGGAAGTTTTTGGTACAGGTACCACACAAGATGTTTTCCACAGCTGTGGTACCCTCCCCAGTTTCAGGCTCATGTTGAAGATATACGTCACAATCCCACACAGCTGGTCTGCACAGGACTTGAGGAGCTTTGCGCTGATGCCGTCCGGTCCCGACGCCTTCCTCGCCTTGATCTTCCTCAGCTCCGTCCTCACCTGGGTCTTGGTCAGGGTCAGGATGGGGGGCTGTGTGTTGGGAGTGGGGGGGTGTCGGTGGAGTGGGGAGTGGGCAGCAGGACTTGATTTCTTAGAGGCAGCAGTGGTTGTTGTGCAGACAGGGGGGAGGGCGGTTGGTCAAATCTATTGAAAAACAGATTCAGGTTGTTCGCCCACTCCCTGCCCCCCGTGGCCTGGGGGGAGGTATTCTGGAGCCCTGAGATGGTTTTGAGGTTTCTCCAGACCCCGCTGATGTCGCTCTGTTGCAGCTTGTCCTCCATCTTCTTCCTGAAGCTTTCCTTGCCTTCTCTGATCTTTCTCCTCAGCTCCCTCTGTACGGACTTCAGCATCTCCCTGTTCCCCGACCTGAAGATCCTCTTCTTCTCTCTCAGAAGTGTTTTTATCTCAGGGTTGATCCAGGGTTTGTTGTTTGAGTGAAGCCGTATGGTCTTGGTGGGAACGGATTTGTCCACACAGAAGCTGAGGTAGCCCGTGAAGGTGTGAATGAGGCCATAGATGTCCTCACCATGTGGATCGCAGAGCTGCTTCCAGGCAGTGGCTTCAAAACAGTCCTTTAGAGTGTCCATTGTCTCCTCAGACCATAACTCCACAGTGTGCATGGCCGGAGGTTGTCTGTGCACTAGGGGTTGGTACACCGGCCGGAGATGAACCAAGTTGTGATCCGATCTCCCAAGTGGGGGGAGTTGTGATGAGGTGTACGCCTCCTTAGTGTTTGCGTAGAACAAATCCAGTGTTTTATTGTCTCTAGTGTGGCATGTGACATACTGGGTGAAAGTGGGCAGAATGGGAGACAGTGAAACGTGGTTGAAATCGCCTGAGATGAGGAGAAGAGCATCTGGGTGTTCTGTCTGCAGCCTGCTGGTTACTGAATGGATGACGTCACGCGCTGTCCCAGCGTTCGCCGTCGGATTTGCATAAACAACAATGCAGATCACGTGTGAGTGTTCTCTCGGGAGATATGTAGGCCTCATGCTAACAGCTAGCAACTCAATGTCTTTGCTGCAGTGTCGTTGTTTAACAGTGATATGTCCCGGTCTGCACCAGTTGTTGTTAACATACATTATCACTCCACCGCCCCTCGCTTTGCCACTCTCTGGTGTTCGGTCAGCTCGTATCATGTGAAAACCCTCCAGCTCAATGTTAGCATCTGCTGCTAGTTCAGTTAGCCATGTCTCAGTAAACAAAAGAAGAGAGCACTCCCGGTAAGTGCTATCATAACGGGAGATAGCCGCTAGCTCATCTAACTTTCCCAGTATCGACCGTACATTTCCCATGACAACAGATGGAAGGGAGGGTCTGTACCTTATATTTTTTGTCCTCCGCCTTACTCCAGCCCGGCAGCCGTGACGTTTTCGCCTCAATTCTCTCGGTATGTCGAGTTTTTCCAGTGGGACCGGGTGGCGGTTAAATGCTAGCAGCTCTTCCCTGTTGTATCGTATCCTGCTATAAACAGTGACTCCGTCCACCGGCTCAGGAGACATTTGGGACGATCTGTGTGTCCGTGATATAAGTGGGGTGAAAAAAAAAGTGATCAAAAGAGAGAGGAAGGGGAAAAAACTCGGAATCGAGCCGCTGTTGCAAAAGGCAGCCTACTGGTGTGGCGCCGAGAGGAGAGATTCATCCTTGGAAAAAATTTTGACGAAAGATAGTAAGAGAAAGGGTATTATTTCAGAGTTTTATAACTCACTGACACTATCTTCAAGTGAAAACTCACAGAAAAGAATGAATTATTGGAAAGAAGACCTGCAAATTGAAATTTCAGAGGAACAATGGGAATTGGCTTGCACAGAAGCTCAAACCAAATCAATAAATGTACGTCTTAAATTGATACATTTTAAATGGTTAATGCGGATGTATGTTACACCGGTGGAGTTAAATAGATATAGCAAAAACATACCAGATACGTGCACAAAATGTATGGAAAGTAAAGGAACCCTATTTCATTGTTTATGGGAATGTAGAAAATTAGAATGTTTTGGGAAGAGGTGAGGGTAATAATTGAAAAAATAATTTCAAAACAATTCATATTGAACTCCAAACTGTTTTTGTTGGGTTTGTATCCAGAAAAGCATAATTTTAATAAGAGTGAAAGAGCATTCATAGACCTCAGTTTGCTTAATGCCAAAAAATGTATTGCACTACTGTGGAAAAAGACTCATAGACCAGATGTGACTCAGTGGTTAAGACAGATGTTAACAAACCTTCCACTAGAAAGAATAACATACATACTGAAATCAAAGGAAATTGTGTTTGAGAATATATGGAGACCTTTCATTGATTATGTAAAGAAATTAAACATAACTTCTGAAGAAGAAGGCGAATGATGTGTGTGGACCTTGTAAATTCCAAATTGGTGAATGTATAATATGTATACTTATGTAATGGATTACCAAGGCTAAACAGAGGAGCATTGTTTGACTTGCTTTTGTTAATGGTTGTTGGTGTTTTTAGAACATTTATTTTTAATTTACTTTAGTGTTAGTGTTTGATTGTTTGTGTCATGTGTGTTAAAAAAGGTTCAATAAAAAATATTGTGGAAAAAAAAGTGATCAATATAATCATGTATAACAGTTGTCAGTGTGACTCAAAATATGTGTGCTCTGCTTATGTTTAGGTAATATAACCAATATAACCAATGGAAATATACTGCCATCTGTGTGGCTCATTATCTGCAAAAAAGGGAGAAAACTCTGCCCCAGCACAGAGAGTAACAACATCTTGTGATTAAAGACCCAGATGTATGGGAGGAAACAGAGAACCGGCTGTGCTGAGAAGTGACCGAAACTCAGCTAGCTTGACCCATGAGATTGTGCAACGCTGGAGCCCAGAGAAAAGAGGAGCAACCTTCTTGCTCCTCTTCTTTGTGTGAACCTTGCCTACGTCACAATATGCTTCCCGAGCTTCAGAATAAGGCACAGCTACGGCCTCATTCCAGCCAGGTCTAACATTATGTGTTTTATGTATCTTCCTATAATAAGGCTTACTGTCCTTATACAGGGAGTTAACTATAGCATTGTACAAACTACAAAGGTCTTTCGTATGCTCGACAATGCTACAGTTCACATCACTGCACATTACAGCATCTCTAGGAAGACATATTTTACTCAAGGATTTATCTGTACGAACACAATATTCTACAATTTCTTCCTCAGAAAGAGTGGCCCAGTCTAATTTTCCCACCTCATCCTGACTGACATTTTGACAAAGTGCAGGTAGACAGTCAACATTAATTATCATCTCAAACGGTGTATGATCAGACATTGCTAACCCATAATAAATACTGTGACGTAGGCAAGGTTCACACAAAGAAGAGCAGCAGATAGTTGTGACGAGTAGGCTTTATTCACACACACACACACTGAGCACAGACAGGAGGGAGGTCATTCTCCCAGACCTCCGTTTAAATCATGGTTATACAACACATGGTACATCTTGCCCTAATCCTGCCTATGAAACACTGTATAATAACTCAGTAATAACATTTAATTCACACATACAATAACGTCCTCTGTTGCAAAGCATGCTGGGGAAATCGCTGCCCCCCCCCCTCCATACAGCCCCGACGTTACAATACTCATGCCACCCAAAGAGGCATGAGTTTATTACTAGTTTGATTTGTAACTTAAAGATCAAATGTGTTTACAAAAGTATTGATGTTGACATTTTTATGACCTTAGGTTTATATGGTTAACATTAGAATTATGAATTAAACACGACATATTCATATTTTTCAAAACAACTTAACAACTCTCAGTTGTTAAGATCAGTGTCCTTAGAAAATCAAGTGCTTCAGTTCCTTAATAATAGAGACATTAAGGTAGAAGCCAATGCAATCTCAGCCTGTTATGCTCTACCGAAGAAAGATAACAAAACAAAGAAATCAATTGTGATGCGCTTTGTGAACAGAAGGGTAAAGAATGACATACTGAGGCAGGCCAAAAAGCTAAAGGAAACTCAAGTTTACCTAAACGAACACCTGACAAAAAAAAACGCTGAATTAGCACGGCAGGCACGGATGCTGAAAAAACAAAATAAGATACAGGCAACCTGGACAAGAAATTGTAGAATTTGGATTAAACTAAATGGAACACCTGAGCAAGCAAGGAGTATAATGATCAGAGATGCTACTGACTTAAATAAATATAGATGAACACCGATTAAAAAAATTATGAGTCAATGATAATCCATATTCATACACACGATAAAAATAGTTCTTTTGATACACCATGCCAAAGTACTTTAAAAAAAATAAGCAAAATAAACAAAAACTTATGATCGACTCGAGTAGACATCAATTATCCCCAGCTGGAAGAAGTCATCTGACACAGAGTGAGGAAACTCAAACTCTGAAAATATGCCACTATGCTGAACATAAACCACAAGAGATGGAGAATGATATTGATCCTGATAACCACTTTTTCAATAATATTCACAACCACTGTGAATATTACACTGAAAAGCAATTCAAAAGTCAAGTGCAATTAGATGGTAAACTGTCAATAATACACTTCAATAGCAGAAGTCTTAACAAAAACTTTCCACAGATTCAGGACTATTTAAAACAGCTAAACAGAAAATTCACAGCTATTGCAGTCTCTGAAACCTGGCTTAATGAAGAACAGGCTCCCCTGATGGCAATAGAGGGATATCAGATGTTTTATATTAACAGAACTCAAAAAAAGGGTGGTGGTGTTGCACTGTATATTGATGACCTGTATAGGTGTAAGCTTGTAAATGAAATGTCCTCTGCACTACCAGGGGTTTTGGAATGTGTTACCGTTGAGATTGACCTAGACAAAACAAAAAATCTAATCATAAGCTGCATATATAGAACGCCGGGAACTTGCATTGAGACATTCAGAGATAAATTAGTCGAGCTGTACAATAATATTACTAGTAAGAAAATGGTAGCAATTTGTGGAGATTTCAATATTGATTTACTGAATCCACATCAACAAAATGTAGTTACAGAGTTCATGAACTCTATGTACAGCATGAGTCTATATCCCACAATAACACATCCCAGTAGAATCACAGTTCACTCTGCTACACTTATTGACAACCTGTTTGTCAATGTTATCGATAAGAAAATAGAAAGTGGATTATTGATAAATGATATAAGTGACCACTTGCTAACCTTTGCACTTATCCATGGCCACACGGGGCCCAACGCAGAAAAAATTTCAAAATCGTTCAGACACAAATCACCAAATGCAATCAGTTCTCTTAAAGAGGACTTGCTAAAGCAAGACTGGACAGAAGTCTATGTATCAGATGTAAATGAAGCCTATGACACATTTATAAACATTGTAACCACTCTTTATGAAAAAAACTGCCCATTAGTTAAAGAAAAGTTTAAACACAAATTTGCTGATAAGCCATGGTTAACCAAAGGACTACAAAAGGCGTGTAAAAAGAAAAATTTATTATATAAAGCTTTCCTAAAGAAAAGGACAATAGAAGCAGAGCAGCGGTATAAAACATACAAAAATAAGTTAACATATACAGTATAATAAGATGTAGTAAAAGAGACTATTACAGTAAAGAACTGGAGAAAAACAAAGACAATATTAAAAATACATGGACAATACTCAACAGTATCCTTGGAAATAAAAGCAGAAATACAAGCTACCCAACTAATATTCCAAAAAATAATAAAATGACTCAGAGTGTGAATATAGCTTCACCTGCAGATGAATTTAATAATTTTTTTGTTAACATTGGACCTAAACTGGCCTGAGAAATACCCACTACGGTGCCTACAGGTGTTACAATATGCAATAACACTGCTGTAAAAGACTCCATCTTCATAAAGAACACAGACGAAAGAGAGGTCATTGAAATTGTTAAATCGTTCAAAAGTAAAACATCTACGGACTGTGATGGTATTGACATGCTATTAGTCAAAACTGTTATCGAATGCATAGTAAAACCACTGACGTATATCTGTAACCTGTCTCTCCAATCAGGTATATTTCCCAATGCAATGAAAATAGCTAAAGTAATTCCGATATACAAGACGGGCGACAGAGGGGAACTCTCAAACTATAGACCAATTTCACTATTACCGCAATTTTCCAAGATACTTGAAAAAATATTCTATGAGAGAATTGACAACTTCATACTGAAGAATGATTTATTGTGTGAGCAGCAATATGGGTTCAGACACAAGAGGACAACTGCATATGCCCTAATGGAATTTACAGAAAAAATATCAACAGCCATTGAAAATAAAGAGTATTCAGTTGGAGTATTCCTAGATCTTAAAAAAGCATTTGATACAGTAGATCACAACTTATTATTAAAGAAACTACAAAATTGTGGTATTAGAGGGGTAGCACTGTCCTGGTTAAGTAGTTACTTAAAGAATAGATATCAGTATGTATGTGTTAGCAACAAAAATTCAGAGTTACTGAAGGTCACCTGTGGAGTCCCACAGGGTTCAGTTTTGGGACCATTATTATTCAATATGTATATAAACGATATATGTAAAGTTTCAGAAAAAATGGACTTAATATTGTTTGCCGATGACACTAATCTGCTATGCAGTGGAAACAATTTGGAACAACTTCTGGATACACTCGGAAAGGAATTAGGAAAGCTTAAACTGTGGTTTGATTCAAACAAATTAACGCTCAATTTAAGTAAGACAAAATTTATAGTCTTTAACAACCATCACAACACCCCAGTACCCAAACTCAGTGTAAATGGTGTAGAGATTGAAAGGGTATCCGAAACTAAATTCCTTGGAGTAATAATTGATAACAAACTGTGTTGGAAGTCACATATTAATTATATTAAAGGTAAAGTATCCAAATCAATTGCAATATTACACAGAGTGAAATATTTGCTGAATCAACCCACACTATACACCTTGTATCATTCATTAATACTCCCATACATGACATATTGTAATGAAGTATGGGGAAATACATATAAAACAAACATATATCCACTCTTTATGCTTCAAAAGAGAGCTATTAGAATAATAAACAAATCAACTTACAGGGAACCAACAAACCCACTTTTTCTTAAACAAAAAACTCTCAAGTTGAAAGATCTGGTTGACTTTAAAACCGCAATAATAATGTTCAAAGTGAAGAATTTATCACTGCCCGCAAATATCCAAAAGTTGTTCCAAACAAGGGAGAAACGATATCACTTCAGAGGAACATGTATATTTCAAAAACCTACAGTGAGAACAATCACCAAGAAACACTGTATTTCAGTGCAAGGAGTCAGATTATGGAACGATTTTGGACCTGAATTAAAATCATGTACAACGCTTGGACAATTTAAACAAAAACTAAAGGAAGAAATACTCCAAACATATTTACAAGACGACATGTAAACTCACATAAGGATTGACATTTCCAGCCTGTGTTGTGTTGTAGCTTAGTTTTTTTTTTCTTTTCTTTTTTCTCTCAGTCACATTTTGTCTTAGCTTTGTTTTAAATTGTAATCGCTCTTGTCTTGTTTTCTCTTTTTTCTCTTTTGAATTCTTGGATGGAATATGGGTGGGCAATATAAGCTGCGGCTTCAGCCATCACCCATTTTGGATAACTCACGTGGAATTGTATAGTAGGAGGAGTCTTTGTCTAATTTGACCTTGTTGTTATATTATACAGTTTCTTTTAACCTGTACTGTACTATCCGAAATAAATTCATTCATTCATTCAAAAAAAACTCTCATTAGTTTCTGTTTCCTCTTTGTTACTTCAGGGTCGTGCTGAGCGCTGAAAATAAAACTCACCTGGTTTGTTTCTTTTCTTTCAGGATCTGCTCATTTATCCTCAAAGCTCTGAACACATGATGGAGGTTAAAACAGCTGAAAATGACGTCTGGAAACTAGTCAGTCTTCTGGTCTTGAGTAGAAATCATCAGACTGACAGTGTTCCCGCCTCCTGCAGCCACAGCCCCTACCTGGTGACGCTGCAGATTACAGTGTTGCCAGGTTTTATGAGAGAAACAAGCGGCCAGCTCTATGGAAAAAAAGCCCCAAAAAGCCCAACAGGCAACCTACCACTGTGTAAAAGAGGCTGCTTGAGAACATACAGTATATCGATATATAGATTTATTTTTGTTTGCAGTGAATTGACTGTAAACACAGTCAGTATTGAATAACGGAATTTTATACAGTCTAATTAAAGGAAAATACATATTCAAGGATTCAAAGTTTTTATTGTCAATACTACTATACGTGCAGGACATACAGGAGAATTGAAATTGTGTTTCTCTCGACATTGGTGTGCATTTTATAAAAAGAAAGGAATTAGACTGGATTAAAAAAAGAACAACAAGAACAAACAGTGACAGCAGCAGTCTATGTACAGTGATGCAACCTGTGGTGTCAGTGGCAGCCAGAAGGACGCTGACCTCCATAGAGGTAAACGATTAGTGGTAATAAACCCAGCAGTCCTATATTCAGACAGCTAGAGATAAATACCCATAGTGCATTTCAGTGCGGGAGTGTAGGTGCAGATAGTGGCATATGATTGCACACATTTGTGCAAATGGTTGTGGTTGATGTGCAGAGAAATATAGCAGCAAAACTACAACAGAACAACAGTATTGTGGAGAGTGTAAATAACGAGACTTATTCATGTAGCAGACGACTTTATTCACTCTCATCAGTCATACACAGGAAAAGCATTTCTCAATACACCATGGGTTCTTCTTTTATACCAACCGCTTATCTCACATTTGCATAACATTTCACATTACAATACATTCATCCTTTCTCACCCCAACTCCTTCTTCCTGCTATCTCACCATGATCTCCCTAGCTATTGTTCTCCTCTGTTTACCCTCTGCATCCAGTCTGAGATGATTAACCCAGTCTCTATTCCTCTCTACAGTATCCTTGTTGGTGTGCCAGTCTTTCTGTGCCCAGAGGCTACAGTACCTTTTCCCCAAGGGCGGGGGGCTGAAGAGGGAGCATAGGGGATGGGAGGTGTCACCTGTGATGATGGCTCTGTGGGTGAGGCGGGTAGGGTAGATGTCCAAGAGTGGGGGCAGAGAGGCACCACTGACCTTGCTGGCTGCATCCACTATGTGTTGTAGTGTCTTCCGGCAGGCGGCAGTGCAGCTTCCATACCACACCATGATGCAGCTGGTGAGGATGCTCTCAAAGGTGCCCCGTTAGAAAGACTGCATGATGTGGTGTGGGACTCATGTTCTCCTCAGTCTGCAGAGGAAATGGAGGGAAGTTTGGGTCTTCTTGGCCAATGATGTGGTGTTGTTGGTCCAGGTGAGGTCCTCAGAGATGTGCACCCGGTGGAACTTGGTGCTGTTCACCCTCTCCACAGCTGCACCGTCGATGATCAGAAGGGGGTGCTGTGTGTGACCCCTCCTGAAGTTGACCACAATCTCCTTGGTTTCTCCCACATTCAGGAAGAGGTTGTTGTCTTTACACCACTGGACCGGCCCTTACAAAAGCAAAAATATATTTACCAATGTATTACTTGAAGTATATTGTTTTACCAATACATTTCCCAATATATTACAGTGGGGCAAAAAAGTATTTAGTCAGCCACCAATTGTGCAAGTTCTCCCACTTAAAAGATGAGAGAGGTCTCCAATTTTCATCATAGGTATACCTCAACTATGAGAGACAAAATGAGGAAAAAAAATCCAGAAAATCACATTGAAGGATTTTTAATGAATTAATTGGTAAATTCCTCTGTAAAATAAGTATTTGGTCAATAACAAAAGTTCATCTCAGTACTTTGTTATATACCCTTTGTTGGCAATGACAGAGGTCAAACGTTTTCTGTAAGTCTTCACAAGGTTTTCACACACTGTTGCTGGTATTTTGGCCCATTCCTCCACGCAGATCTCCTCTAGAGCAGTGATGTTTTGGGGCTGTCGCTGGGCAACATGGACTTTCAACTCCCTCCAAAGATTTTCTATGTGGCTGAGATCTGGAGACTGGCTAGGCCACTCCAGGTCCTAGAAATGCTTCTTGCGAAGCCACTCCTTCATTGCCCGGGCGGTGTGTTTAGTATCATTGTCATGCTGAAAGACCCAGCCACATTTCATCTTCAACGCCCTTGCTGATAGAAGGAGGTTTTCACTCAAAATCTCACGATACCTGGCCCCATTCATTCTTTCCTTTACACGGAAAGTCGTCCTGGTCCCTTTGCAGAAAAACAGCCCCAAAGCATCATGTTTCCCCCCCCCCCCCCCATGCTTCACAGTAGGTATGGTGTTCTTTCTCCTCCAAACACGACAAGTTGAGTTTTTACAATAAAGTTTTACTTTGGTTTCATCTGACCATATGACAGTCTCCCAATCCTCTTCTGGATCATCCAAATGCTCTCTAGCAAACTTCAGACGGGCCTGGACATGTACTGGCTTAAGCAGGGGGACACGTCTGCCACTGCAGGATTTGAGTCCCTGGCGGCGTAGTGTGTTACTGATGGTAGCCTTTGTTACTTTGGTCCCAGCTCTCTGCAGGTCATTCACTAGGTCCTCCCAAGTGGTTCTGGGATTTTTGCTCACCATTCTCGTGATCATTTTGACCCCACGGGGTGAGATCTTGTGTGGATCCCCAGATGGAGGGAGATTATCAGTGGTCTTGTATGTCTTCCGTTTTCTAATAATTGCTCCCACAGTTGATTTCTCCACACTAAGCTGCTTACCTATTGCAGATTCAGTCTTCCCTGCCTGGTGCAGGTCTACAATTTTGTTTCTGGTGTCCTTTGACAGCTCTTTGGTCTTGGCCATAGTGGAGTTTGGAGTCTGACTGTTTGAGGTTGTGGACAGGTGTCTTTTATACTGATAACAAGTTCAAACAGGTGTCATTAATTACAGGTCTGTGGGAGCCAGAAATCTTGCTTGTTTGTAGGTGACTAAATATTTATTTTACCAAGGAATTTACCAATTAATTCATTAAAAAACCTTCAATGTGATTTTCTGGATTTTTTTTTCTCATTTTGTCTCTCATAGTTGAGGTATACCTATGATGAAAATTGGAGACCTCTCTCATCTTTTAAGTGGGAGAACTTGCACAATTGGTGGCTGACTAAATACTTTTTTACCCCACTGTATATGTTTTAAATACATGGAATTATATATTGATGATACATATATTACACAATATATTATATATTCATGTAATATATTGCAAAATATACAAATGATTGTTGCTTTCTATATATTGCAATATATTAAACATGAATGATTAATATATGTTTATATTTTGGGACCTTGGGGAAGTCAGGTTATTTAGCACCTCAGACAGAGACAGGGAAGAAGCATGGGAGAACAATGCCCAGGAAGTACAGAGGGGGTTGAATGCAGTGTAGTGTAAATATGCTGTGTGAGGTTAAGTGCCATGAAACTTGTGAAGTGTGACTTGTGATATAGAGAGGAGAGCTTGCTGTAACCATTCAGTCCATTCTGTGCTTGTGAGATGTGAGTGTGTAATAAATCGTCTGTCATGAATCTGCCTCTTCATTTACATACTCCACCCTGGTGACCCAAGACGTATTATGGAACACGAGGCAAGAACCCCGGAGCCGGCCCGGTCGGGAAGCCCCAGTGACGCAGCAGCCATTCCACAGACAGTCTGGACTGGAACCCCCAGCAACGTGTGTGCGGTTTCAGTCAAACTACCGGATTTCTGGCAGCACAACCCGGGCTCTTGGTTCCTCCACACCGAGGCCCAGTTCACCCTCCGGGGAGTAACGGCAGAAAACACCAAGTTCTACCATGTGGTAGCAGCGCTGGACTCCCGCACAGCTCAGCAGGTAGAGAGCCTGCTCGATCAGCCACCAGCCCGCAACAAATACGAGGCGCTCAAGGCTGTGCTCACCCGGCGTTACACGCTCTCGGAATGTGAGAGAGCAGAGAGGCTCCTGGCGTGGATCGAGTTAGGAGATGGGTCGGCTGTTGACCTGATGGAGAAGATGCTGGTGTTAACGACGGGCACTTTCTGTTTGCCCACCTTTTCCTCCGGAACCTTCCAACAGAGGCCAGAGCTTTTCTGGCCAATTTGCCATTGCTGGCCACGCGTGACTACTGTGCGCTAACCCAAGAGGCAGACAGGATCATCCTCACCACCAGGGTGATCACAGTCAACGCGGCGGTTGCGGAGCCCAGCGAGACGACCAGAGGAGGCGAGGAGCCACCGACGGTAGCGGCAGCGGGGGCCAAGGAGCGCCAGAGAGACATGCTCTGTTTCTACCTCTGCCGCTTCGGAGAGAACGCACGCAGATGTGCGCCACCGTGCCAATTCAAGTGCTCGGGAAAATGCCAAGGCCGGCAGTCGGCAGCAGCTGCGACCCTCTGTGAAGAGAACAAGCTGCTCTACATGACGGAAGCACGCTCGGGGAGGCGTTTCCTCGTGGACACCGGAGCCCAGAGGAGAATCATCCTGCCGACCTACGCTGACCGGCTGACAGGACCTAGCGGCCCCGGGATGTTGGCAGCAAACGGCTCGGAAATTAAGACCTTTGGTGAGAGGACACTGCTCTTATCTCTATACAGCCGTACATACGAGTGGACTTTTGTCGTAGCAACACTGAATTACGATATCCTGGGGGCTGATTTTCTGTGTGCACATGGTTTACTGGTTGATGTTGCTAACAGGTGCCTGGTTAATGCTCTGTCCTTTGACGCTCTCCCCTGTATAGCTTGAGCAACCCAGCCAACAGCACAAGCCAACATCACAGCTCCAGGCAGTAAGTTCCACGCACTGCTCACTCAGTTCCCAGCACTCACGGTCCCAACATTTTTGGCCGCCATCGCTAAACATGGGGTGGAGCACTTTATCACCACCACCGGGCCGCCCGTTTTCCCAAGACCTCGGCGCTTGGACGCAGCTAAACTGGCCATAGAGCGTGAGAAGTTTGCCAACCTGGAAAGGTTGGGCATCATCAGGTATTCGAACAGCCCATGGGCATCCCCGCTACACATGGTCCCTAAGGCTGAGGGATCGTGGCGACCATGTGGTGATTTCTGCAGATTGAACAACGCCACAGCGGACGACCGCTACCCGATTCCCCACATACAGGATTTTTCCATTCACCTCGCCGGAGCACACATTTTTTCCAAAATAGACCTGGTCCCCAGTTACCACCAAGTCCCAGTGCGCGCGGAGGACGTACCCAAAACAGCGGTAATAACTCCGTTTGGTTTATTTGAGTTCCTGCGCATGCCATTTGGGTTAAAAGGTGCAGCACAGACATTCCAGTGCATGATGGATGCAGTGCTGCGTGATCTCCCGTTCGTGTTCATCTACCTGGACGATATCCTGGTAGCCAGCACATCCGAAGACGAACACGAAACCCACCTCAGGACAGTTTTCCGGAGGTTGGAGGAGCACGGGTTGATAATCAACCCGGCGAAATGCCAGTTTGGCATGACGGAGATTGATTTATTGGGGCACCGCGTCTCTCCGGAAGGAGCAATCCCGTTGCCCGACAAAGTGTGCGCCGTGGCACATTTTCCCCGGCCTCAGACGATTAGGGCACTGCAGGAATTTTGGGGGATGGTGAACTTTTATAACCATTTCCTTCCCCGCGTGGCGCCGCTCATGCAACCATTGTACGCCGCGCTCAAGAGACAGAAACCCGCGGATGGAGTCGAATGGACCCCGGAGCGAGGGCGGGCATTCTCGGAGGTCAAAGCAGCCCTGGCAAACGCCACACTGCTGGCACATCCGGGCGCGACGGCCCGGATAGCGCTCACCACCGACGCTTCAGACATGGCCATAGGGGCTGTTATGGAGCAGCGGGTCACCGGGGCTTGGCAGCCGCTCGCCTTTTTCAGCAGAACTTTGTGCAACAGCGAATGTAAATACAGCGCGTTCGACAGAGAGTTGCTGGCTCTCCACCTGGCCATATGCCACTTCCAGTTCTGGCTGGAAGGGCGCAGCTTCACCGCGTTCATGGACCACAAGCCACTAACGTTCGCGATGGCCAAGGTTTCAGAACCGTGGTCGGGCCGGCAGCAGAGACAGCTGGCCACGATCTCAGAGTTTACTACAGATATTCAGCATGTGTCAGGTAAACTGAATGTGGTGGCAGACTGCCTCTCACGCGCCTTGGCTGCCCCGGTCCACGTGGGGATAGATTACACAGCCATGGCCACGGAGCAGGTTAGTGACGCGGACGTGTGCGCACTCCAGCCTGGACCAACAGGGTTAAGGCTGGAGAGCAGGGTGCTGCAAGACGGCATGCCCCCCCCCAATCTGCAATGTCGTTCACACTCTGGCGCGCCCAGGAGTGCGCACGTCAGTCAAAATGGTGGGAGAGAAGTTTGTGTGGCCGAGCCTATGCAAACAAGTAAAAGAGTGGGCTGCAGCCTGCGTGGCGTGCCAACGAGCCAAGGTACACAGGCACACAAAGGCTCCTTTGGAGCCGTTTCCGGTACCAGCTAAAAGGTTCGACCATGTGCACTTGGACCTCATGGGCCCCCTCCTGCCATCACAAGGGTACACGCACCTCCTGACAGTGGTGGACTGCACTATGCGCTGGCCAGAAGCAGTCGCGCTGGCCAGAAGCAGTCCCACTGGCGGCAACCACGTCCGCGGACGTAGCACGCGCTTTTTTAACAGCATGGGTGGCGCATTTTGGAGTCCCGTCGGACATTACGTCTGACAGGGGCCCTCAATTTGTTTCCGAACTCTGGTCCGCGATGGCCCGCAGCCTGGGTGTTACAATTCATCGCACAACCGCGTACAACCCACAGGTCAGTGGGTTATGCGAGCGTTTTCATAGATCACTGAAAGAAGCACTCAGGGCTTCACTGACGGATGCAAATTGGGTAGACAGGTTGCCGAGGGTTTTATCGAGGTTGCGCTCCATGCCAAAAGAGGATTTGGAAGCTTCCCTAGCAGAGCTCTTTTTTGCGCAGCCCCTACGGCTGCCCGGGGAATTTCTACCGGATAATCTTGCGCCGGGAAGCTGCCCGTCACAGCTTTTGCAGCATAGCGCAAACACAGGCATGCTGCCGGGCCCTGCCCACCACAGTTTTCCGCGTGCCTTCGTGCCTAAAACTTTGAAGAACACACAGTTCGTGTTCGTCAGACACGACGCCCACCGCCCTCCATTGCACCCACCCTATGATGGACCGTTCAGAGTTTTGGAAACAGGGAATAAGCATTTTGTGCTAGACTTGGGGGGTAGATGGGAGAAAATTGGCATAGACAGACTCAAACCTGCCTTTGTAGTGGCAGATGAGCAAGTGCTGTTGGCTGGGGCCCCTCGGCGTGGAAGACCCCCACGAAGAACTCCCCAGGGAAACCAGGATTCACCAGAGCAGCCACATGGGCAGGACGAAGCCCCCCCCCCCCCACCACCACCATGGCTCACCCACAGTCAGACACGCTCCCAGCAGCCCCCCACCGGCACAGCAGCGCCACGGAGGTGGTAAACCCCAGTTACAGCAGATATGGGAGGAGACTGAAGCCAAAAGTGAGTGTTTACTGATGTTCTGTCTTAGATGCTGGGGGGGGGGGGGGGTGTTGGGACCTTGGGGAAGTCAGGTTATTTAGCACCTCATACAGAGACAGGGAATAAGCATGGGCGAACAATGCCCAGGAAGGACAGAGGGGGTTGAATGCAGTGTAGAGTAAATATCATGCTGTGTGAGGTGAAGTCCAATGAAACTTGTTAAGTGTGACTTGTGATATAGAGAGAAGAGCTTGCTGTAACCATTCAGTCCATTCTGTGCTTGTGAGATGTGAGTGTGTAATAAATCGTCTGTCATGAATATACCTCTTCATTTACACACTCCACAATATATCCCAAAATATATGTAATTTTATATTTATAAATATCCACCATCATGTATTGCGATTTTATGGGAAAATGCATTGGTAATATATGTAAAGATAGTGTCACATACATGGTCAATATATGGTCAATATATTTTATATATATGGAAAATTATATGGAAACAAATGAAATATATGTAAAGATATGAATATGAATATGATGAAGAATAATTTATTGTGTGAGCAGCAATATGGGTTCAGACACAAGAGGACAACTGCATTTATTCTAATGGAATTTATAGACCCCCTCATTTATAGACCCCCTCATGGATCGTCACCTTATCGTGGTGGTGGTGGTGGTGGTGGTGGTGGTGGTGGTGGTGGGGGGGGGGGTTGTGTGCCCCAGTGATCCCAGGAGCTATGTTGTCTGCGGCAATTTGCCTCTGATAGGGTCACCCAAGACAAACTGGTCCTGGGTGAAGGGCCAGACTAAGAACGATCCAACAGACTCTCATGATAAATTCTATATCAAGGATTCAGTGTACCCCGCCCGGTATGGGGTTACCGGGGCCCCACCCTGGAGCCAGGCCTGGGGGAGGCGCTCGAAGGCTAGCGTCTGGTGGTCGGGTTTCCACCCATGGGACCCGGCTGGGCTCAGCCCAAAGGAGTTACGTGGGTCCACCCTCGAGTGGGCTCACCACCTGCAGGAGGGATCATGGAGGTCCGGTGCTATGTGGATTAGGTGGCGGTCAAAGGCGGAGACCTTGGCAGACTGATCCCAAGCTTTCTAAACTGGCTTTTGGTACGTGGAATGTCACCTCTCTGGTGGGGAAGGAGCCTGAGCTGGTGCACAAGGTTGAGAGATACCGGCTAGATATAGTTGGCCTCACCTCAACACACAGCTCCGGTTCCGGAACCAGTCTCCTGGAGAGGGGTTGGAGCTTGGCCTTTTCTGGAGTTGCCCTGGGTGAGAGGCGACGAGCAGGGGTGGGTATTCTTGTATCGCCCCACCTTGCTGCCTCTATATTGGAGTTTTCCCCGGTGGACGAAAGGGTTGCGTCCCTGGACCTTCGAGTTGGGAAACGGGTCCTGACCATCATTTGTGCCTATGCACCAAATGATGTTTCAGAGTACCCACCCTTTTTGGAGTCTGTGACTGGGGTGCTGGAGGGTGCTCCGCTTGAAGACTCCATTGTCCTGCTGGGGGACTTCAATGCGCACGTGGGCAACAACAGTGAAACCTGGAGGGGGGTGATTGGGAGGAACAGCCTGCCTGATCTGAACCCGAGTGGTGTTCAGTTATTGGACTTCTGTGCTATCCACAGTTTGTCCATAACGAACACCATGTTCAAGCATAAGGGTGTCCTTCTTCTTCCAGCTTTCAGAGAGAGCAGACACATTTCTTCTCCTCTCCCTTCTCGTCCTCCCTTCACTGATCCCAGCTTGCTGTGTCCTGTCTGTGTTTCGCTCTTCTTCTGCTGCATCTCGACCCAAATGGAAAATTATGCAGTTGAGCTGGGCTTTAAATGCAATTGACACCACTTTAAAAGAAGATCGGGCCAGGGGGAGCCCAAGAGGGGAGACTCATGGGACAATTGGAAACTCATGTGTCTGTGTGATTCGATTGAAGATGCGGAAGACATCTATCTGTTTGGCTTATGATCAGGATTTCTACTGTTTGGCTTTGGAGTTTCCTGTATCGGAAATTAAAGAAGTTGGGAGAGCTGATCAAAATGCGGACCCGGCGGAGCTCCCTCAACAATTTGACCAGTTGGGGAATGCACTGATAGCGGCAATTGGTGAACTGAATGGCAAACTGATTCAGAAGGTGGAATAAATCTTGGAGTCGCTGAGTGCTCTCCAGGGGATTATTTTAAAGCCTGTGAATGTGAATGTTTGATGCACAGAATTGCATGAGATGGAAAATTATGCTCTAAGTGAACTGTGCTCATCTGGCCTTGATTCGGCGTCCTTGTTATTCATTCCTCCAGGAGAGAAGATAAGGCAGAAGGGTGTTTTGGCTTCTCTTCTCCTAACAAACACACTGGTGTGCAGTGACCTGAACTCTCAAGGACAGCGTCATGTGACTAGCATGGAATTTACCATCGGACATGCACTGAGTAAAGAACTCTCGTGGACATGCTATCTATGTTTGGGACACTAAAGACATAACATCTTAACGTTGCAGGAGAGGATTTTTGCCGTTCACCAGTAACTGATACACACAATGCATACAACATTACATGACTGATACACCTACACTGAAACACACACACACACACACTGTCTCTCTCAACTGGCTACTTTGTTATGTGTGATCTGTAATGTCTGCTAATTGTGCATTAGAGGGTTTTTTTCTGTGATCACAATTTTGCTCATATGAGCTTTACTTTGAAAACTATGTTTTTTCTCTCTGCCCAATGTGTCATCCCCCCTCCCCCTCTTTATCCCCCACTGCATGACAGGCGCCTTGCATGGCTGCCGCGTCATTAGGAAGCGCTTATCGAGCGCACCTAATGTCAAGTCAAATTCCTCATATGTGTAAACATGCTTGGCAATAAAGCTTATTCTGATTCTGATTCTGATTCTGATTCTGATATGTGCACTTGGCACCAGGACACCCTAGGTCGCAGGTCGATGATTGATTTTGTTATCGTGTCATCAGACCTGCGACCGTATGTCTTGGACACCCGGGTAAAAAGAGGTGCAGAGCTGTCAACTGATCACCACCTGGTGGTGAGTTGGATCCGATGGCAGGGGAGGAAACCATTCAGATCTGGTAGACCCAAACGTATAGTGAGGGTGTGCTGGGAACGTCTGGCTGAAGCCCCTGTCCGGGAGGTCTTCAACTCCCACCTCCGGAAGAACTTCAACCACATTCCCAGGGAGTCTGGAGACATGGAGTCTGAATGGGCCATGTTCTCCACCTCTATTGTTGAAGCGGTGGCCCAGAGCTACGGCTGCAAAGTGGTCGGTGCATCTCGTGGTGGCAACCCCCGAACCAAGTGGTGGACACCAGTGGTGAGGGGGGCCATTAAGCTGAAGAAGGAGCCCTATTGGCTTGTGGGACTCACGAAGCAGCTGAGGTGTACCGGCAGGCCAAGCGGAGTGCAGCTCGGGTGGTTGCTGAAGCAAAAACCTGGGTATGGGAGGAGTTTGGTGAGGCCATAGAACAAGACTTTCGGTCAGCCTCGAAGAGATTCTGGCAAACTGTCCGGCGCCTCAGGAGGGGAAAGCAGCTCCCTGTCCACATTGTGTATGGTGCGGATGGGGCGCTGTTGACTTCGACTGGGGATATCGTCGGGTGGTGGAAGGAATACTTCGAGGATCTCCTCAATCCCACTGATACGCCTTCCATAGAGGAAGCAGGGTTTGGGGATGAGGGGGATGACTCGCCTATCACAGGGGCTGAGGTCGCCAAGGTGGTTAAAAATCTCCTTGGTGGCCGGGCCCCGGGGGTGGACGAGATTCGCCCTGAGTACCTCAAGGCCCTGGATGTTGTTGGGCTGTCATGGTTGACACGCCTCTGCAACATTGCGTGGAGGTCGGGGGCAGTGCCTTTGGCATGGCAAACCGGGGTGGTGGTTCCTCTCTTCAAAAAAGGGGACCAAAGGGTGTGCTCCAACTTTAGAGGGATCACACTCCTCAGCCTCCCTGGGAAGGTCTATGCCAAGGTACTGGAGAGGAGAGTCCGGCCGTTGGTCGAAACTTTGATTCAGGAGGAGCAATGTGGTTTTCGTCCTGGCCGTGGCACGTCGGACCAGCTCTTTACCCTCTCAAGAATTCTTGAGGGTTCGTGGGAGTTTGCCCAACCAGTTTACATGTGTTCTGTGGACTTGGAGAAGGCATTTGACCGCGTTCCTCGTGTTTTTTTGTTGGGGGTGCTTCGGGAGTATGGGGTATCGGGCTTGTTGTTACGAGCTATTTGGTCTCTGTACGACTGTTGTGAGAGTTTGGTTCGTATTGCCAACACTCGGTCGGAGTCATTCTCAGTGAGAGTTGGACTCCGCCAGGGCTGCCCTTTGTCACCAATCCTGCTCATAGTTTTTATGGACAGCATTTCTAGGTGCAGCCAGGGAATGGGGGGTGTCATGCTTGGTGACCACAGGATCTCATCGCTGTTGTTTGCAGATGATGTTGTCCTGCTGGCTTCATCCAGCAATGACCTACAGCTCTTGCTGGAACGGTTTGCCGCTGAGTGTGAAGCAGCTGGGATGAGAATCAGCACCTCCAAGTCCGAGTCAATGGTCCTCAGCCGGAAAAAGGTGGATTGTCCTCTCTGGGTTGGGGACAGGCTCCTGCCCCAAGTGGAGGAGTTTAAGTATCTTGGGGTCTTGTTCACGAGTGAGGGGAAAATGGAGCGAGAGATTGACAGACGGATCGGAGCAGCATCTGCAGTGATGCGGACGTTGTACCAGTCTGTTGTGGTGAAGAGGGAGCTTAGTTCTAAAGCAAAGCTGTTGATTTACCAGTCAATCTACGTTCCTACTCTCACCTATGGTCACGAGCTTTGGGTAATGACTGAAAGAACAAGATCGCGGCTACAAGCGGCTGAAATGAGCTTTCTCCGTAGGATTGCTGGACTCACCCTCAGAGAGAGGGTGAGGAGCTCAGTCATCCGGGAGAGGCTCAGAGTAGACCGCTGCTCCTCCACATTGAAAGGAGTCAGTTGAGGTGGTATGGGCATCTGATTAGGATGCCTCCTGGACGCCTCCCACTTGAGGTGTTTCAGGCACGTCCCATTGGGAGGAGACCCCGGGGCAGACCCAGGACTCGGTGGAGAGACTATGTCTCCCAGCTTTTCTGGGAACGCCTTGGTATCCTCTCTGGAGACGTGGAGCTAGGTGGCTGGGGAGAGGGAAGTCTGGGCTTCTCTGCTTGAACTGCTGCCTCCGTGACCCAGACCTCTGGAAAAGCGGAAGAAGATGGATGGATGGCTGGATGGATGGAATTTATAGAAAAAATATCAACTGCCATTGAAAATAAATAGTATTCAGTTGGGGTATTCCTGGATCTTAAAAAAGCATTTGATACAGTGGATCATAATTTGTTATTAAAGAAACTACAAAATTGTGGTATTAGGGGGGTAGCACTGTCCTGGTTATGTAGTTACTTAAAGAATAGATATCAGTATGTATGTGTTGGTAACAAAAACTCACAGTTACTGAAGGTTACTTGTGGAGTCCCACAGGGTTCAGTTTTGGGGCCATTGTTATTCAATATGTATATAAATGATATATGTAAAGTTTCAGAAAAAATGGATTTAATATTGTTTGCCAATGACACTAATCTATTATGCAGTGGAAGCAATATGGAACAACTTTTGGATACACTTGGAAAGGAATTAGGAAAGTGAAACTGTGGTTTGACTCAAACAAATTAACGCTCAATTTAAGTAAGACAAAATTTATAGTTTTTAACAACCATCAAAACAACTTAGTATCTAAACTCAGTGTAAATGGTGTACAGATTGAAATGGTATCCGAAACTAAATTTCTTGGAGTAATAATTGATAATAAACTGTGTTGGAAGTCACATATTAATTATATTAAAGGTAAAATATCCAAATCAATTGCAATACTACACAGAGTGAAATATTTGCTGAATCAACCCACACTATATACTTTGTATCATTCATTAATACTCCCATACATGACATATTGTACTGAAGTATGGGGAAATACATATAAAACAAACATATATCCAGTCTTTATGCTTCAGAAGAGAGCTATTAGAATAATTAACAAAGCTGCTAACAGGGAACCAACAAACCCACTTTTTCTTAAATTAAAAACTCTCAAGTTGAAAGATCTGGTTGACTTTCAAACTGCAGTAATAATGTTTAAAGTGAAGAATCTATCACTGCCCGCAAATATCCAAAAGTTGTTCCAAACAAGGGAGAAACAATATCATTTCAGAAGGACATGTATATTTCAAAAACCTTCAGTGAGAACTACCACCAAGCAACACTGTGTTTCGGTGCAAGGAGTAAGATTATGGAACGATTTTGGACCTGAATTAAAATCATGTACAATGCTTGGACAATTTAAACAAAATCTAAAGGAAGAAATACTCCAAACATATATACAAGATGACATGTAAAATCGCATAAGGATTGTCATATCCAGTCTGAGTTGTGTTGTAGCTTAGTTTTTTGTCACATTTTGTCTTAGTTTTTTTCTGAATTGTAATCGCTCTTGTTTTGTTTTTCTTTTGGATTCTTGGTTGGAATACGTGTGGGCAATATAAGCTGCGGCTTCAGCCATCACCCATTTTGGATAACTTATGTTGAACTGTATAATCAGAGGAGTTATTGAAATTGACCAGAAATTGACCAGTGAAGCTGGAGAGAAACTGAACACATGCATGGAAATAACTGACTGGGGCATGTTTAAAGGAGCCACACATGATCTTAATGAGTACACAGACACTGTGAACTCATATATCAACTTCTGTGAGGAGGACATTCTCCCATCGCGCACCAGGGTGAGATATTCTAATGACAAGCCCTGGTTCACAGCTAAGCTCAGACGGATCAGGAAAGAGAAGGAAGCAGCGTTGAAAAGTGGAGACAGGGACTGCTACAGGGAGGTCAAATATTGGTTTAACAGAGAGCTGAGGAGAGCTAAATCTGTGTATTCTGAGAAACTCCAGCAGCAGTTCACTGCTAATGACTCGGCTTCTGTGTGGAGAGGACTGAGGCAAATCACCAACTATCGGCCTCAGGCTTCTAAAGGTCAGGATGACAAAGCGCTTTGTCAAAAACTGTCCCAACATTACGCCCGTTTTGACACCTCGTCAGCTGTGTCCAACTCACCCACTCCACCCAGCTCCACTGCCTCCTCAGCCCCTAATTCATCAAAAACGGTCCCCCCCTCCTCCTCCTCCTCCCCCCCCTCCCCTTGTCATCAGTGAGCAGGACGTGCACAGACAGTTCTCCAGACTGAACCCGCGCAAGGCCCCCGGGCCGGATGGTGTGTCTCCCTCCACCCTGAGACACTGTGCGAAAGAGCTGGCTCCTGTCTTCACAGACATTTTTAACACCTCCCTTAAGCAATGTCACGTGCCGACCTGCCTCAAATCCTCCACCATCATCCCTGTCCCCAAGAAGCCACGGATTGCTGGACTTAACGACTTCAGACCTGTAGCGCTCACCTCTGTAGTCATGAAGTCCTTTGAGCGCCTGGTCCTGTCTCACCTCAAGTCCATCACCACACCCCTCCTAGACCCGCTGCAGTTTGCCTACCGTGCTAACAGGTCTGTGGATGACGCAGTCAACCTGGCCCTCCACTCCATCCTGCAGCACCTGGACTCCCCGGGAACCTACGCCAGGATTCTGTTTGTGGACTTCAGCTCCGCATTCAACACCATCCGCCCCGATCTGCTCCAGGACAAGCTGTCCCTGCTCAATGTGCCTGACTCCCTCTGCTAGGTGGATCACCGACTTCCTGACGGACCGGAGACAGCATGTGCGGCTGGGGAAGTCTGTCTCAGACCCTGTTAGCATCAGCATTGGATCACCCCAGGGCTGTGTACTTTCTCCCCTACTCTTCTCCCTTTATACCAACTCCTGCACCTCCTCCCACCAGTCTGTTAAGCTGATTAAGTTTGCGGACGACACCACCCTCATCGGGCTCATCTCCAACGGCGACGAGTCCGCCTACAGGGATGAGGTGGCCCAGCTGGTGTCCTGGTGCAGCCACAACAACCTGCAGCTGAATGCTCTGAAGACAGCGGAGATGATTGTGGACTTCAGGAAAGTCACAACCCCCCTGCCCCCCCTCACCATCACAGGCTCTCCCATCACCATTGCAGATTCCTTCCGCTTCTTGGGCACCACCATCACCCGAGACCTCAAATGGGAGCCAACCATCAGCTCCCTCATCAAAAAGGCCCAGCAGAGGATGTTCTTCCTGCGGCAGCTGAGGAAGCTCAAGCTACCCACCAAGATGTTAGTGCAGTTCTACACGGCCATCATCGAGTCCATCCTCACCTCCTCCATAACTGTGTGGTATGCAGGAGCCACTGCCAGGGACAGACTAAGGCTGCAGCGCGTCGTGCGCACTGCTGAGAAGGTGATAGGCTGCGAGCTCCCATCTCTCCAGGACCTGTACATCTCCAGGACCCAGAGGCGTGCTGGCCGGATCATAGCCGATCCTTCACATCCTGGTCACGTACTGTTTGCTCCCCTCCCCTCAGGTAGAAGACTTCGGTCCATTCGGACTAAAACCTCCCGTCACATGAACAGCTTTTTCCCCTCTGCCATCAGACTGCTGAACATTAAGTGACTTTTTGACTCTCATGCACTATGTACAGCAGCTCAACCAGACTCACGTCATTCATCACTGTTTTTCTGTTGCATTATCGACTGCACTATGTGGTACTTCACATTATCTGCTACTTGCTAATTTTTTTAAAACTGCCTTGACTAGTACTACTCATTATTACTAGTATTGTTATTATTATTATTATCATTATTACTTATTATTACTAAGTAATAATGATTAAATGATTAATGATTAAATTAAATTAATGATTAATTAAATTATTACTTATTATTACCCCCCTCATGGATCGTCACCTTATCGTGGTGGGGGGGTTTGCGTGCCCCAGTGATCCCAGGAGCTATGTTGTCCGGGGCAATTTGCCTCTGATAGGGTCTCCCAAGACAAACTGGTCCTGGGTGAAGGGCCAGACGAAGAACGATCCAACAGACTCTCATGATAAATTGTATATCAAGGATTCAGTGTACCCCGCCCGGTATGGGGTTACCGGGGCCCCACCCTGGAGCCAGGCCTGGGGGAGGGGCTCGAAGGCTAGCGTCTGGTGGCCGGGTTTCCACCCATGGGACCCGGCCGGGCTCAGCCCGAAGGAGTTACATGGGTCCGCCCTCCAGTAGGTTCACCACCTGCAGGAGGGATCATGGAAGTCCGGTGCTATGTGGATTAGGTGGCAGTCAAAGGCGGAGACCTTGGCGGACTGATCCCAAGCTTTCTAAACTGGCTTTTGGTACGTGGAATGTCACCTCTCTGGTGGGGAAGGAGCCTGAGCTGGTGTACGAGATTGAGCGATACCGGCTAGATATAGTTGGCCTCACCTCAACACACAGCTCCGGTTCCGGAACCAGTCTCCTGGAGAGGGGTTGGAGCTTGGCCTTTTCTGGAGTTGCCCCGGGCGAGAGGCGACGAGCAGGGGTAGGTATTCTTGTATCGCCCCACCTTGCTGCCTCTATATTGGAGTTTTCCCCGGTGGACGAAAGGGTTGCTTCCCTGCGCCTTCGGGTTGGGAAACGGGTCCTGACCATCATTTGTGCCTATGCACCAAATGATGTTTCAGAGTACCCACCCTTTTTGGAGTCTGTGACTGGGGTGCTGGAGGGTGCTCCTCCTGGAGACTCCATTGTCCTACTGGGGGACTTCAATGCGCACGTGGGCAACGACAGTGAAACCTGGAGGGGGGTGATTGGGAGGAACGGCCTGCCCGATCTGAACCCGAGTGGTGTTCAGTTATTGGACTTCTGTGCTAACCACAGTCTGTCCATAACGAACACCATGTTCAAGCATAAGGGTGTCCATATGTGCACCTGGCACCAGGACACCCTAGGCCGCAGGTCGATGATCAATTTTGTTATCGTATCATCAGACCTGCGACCGTATGTCTTGGACACCCGAGTAAAGAGAGGTGCAGAGCTGTCAACTGATCACCACCTGGTGGTGAGTTGGATCCGATGGCAGGGGAGGAAGCCATTCAGACCTGGTAGACCCAAACGTATAGTGAGGGTGTGCTGGGAGCGTCTGGCTGAGGCCCCTGTCCGGGAGGTCTTCAACTCCCACCTCCGGAAGAACTTCAACCACATTCCGAGGGAGTCTGGAGACATGGAGTCTGAATGGGCCATGTTCTCCACCTCTGTTGTTGAAGCGGCAGCCCAGAGCTGCGGCCGCAAGGTGGTCGGTGCATCTCGTGGTGGCAACCCCCGAACCAAGTGGTGGACACCAGTGGTGAGGGGGGCCATTAAGCTGAAGAAGGAGTCCTATCAAGCTTGGTTGGCTTGTGGGACTCCCGAAGCAGCTGAGGTGTACCGGCAGGCCAAGCGGAGTGCAGCTCGGGTGGTTGCTGAAGCAAAAACCCGGGTATGGGAGGAGTTCGGTGAGGCCATGGAACAAGACTTTCGGTCGGCTTCAAAGAGATTCTGGCAAACTGTTCGGCGGCTCAGGAGGGGAAAGCAGCTCCCCGTCCACACTGTGTATGGTGCGGATGGGACACTGTTGACTTCAACTGGGGATATCATCGGGCGGTGGAAGGAATACTTCGAGGATCTCCTCAATCCCACTGATACGCCTTCCACAGAGGAAGCAGGGTTTGGGGACGAGGGGGATGACTCGCCTATCACAGGGGCCGAGGTCGCCAAGGTGGTTAAAAATCTCCTTGGTGGCCGGTCCCCAGGGGTGGACGAGATTCGCCCCGAGTACCTCAAGGCCCTGGATGTTGTTGGGTTGTCATGGTTGACACGCCTCTGCAACATTGCGTGGAGGTCGGGGGCAGTGCCTTTGGCATGGCAAACCGGGGTGGTGGTTCCTCTCTTCAAAAAAGGGGACCGGAGGGTGTGCTCCAACTTTAGAGGGATCACACTCCTCAGCCTCCCTGGGAAGGTCTATGCCAAGGTATTGGAGAGGAGAGTCCGGCCGTTGGTCGAACCTCGGATTCAGGAGGAGCAATGTGGTTTTCGTCCTGGCCGTGGCACATCGGACCAGCTCTTTACCCTCTCGAGAATTCTTGAGGGTTCGTGGGAGTTTGCCCAACCAGTTTACATGTGTTTTGTGGACTTGGAGAAGGCATTTGACCGCGTCCCTCGTGGATTTTTGTGGGGGGTGCTTCGGGAGTATGGGGTATCGGGCTTGTTGTTACGAGCTATTCGGTCTCTGTACGACCGTTGTGAGAGTTTAGTTCGCATTGCCAACACTCGGTCGGAGTCATTCCCAGTGAGAGTTGGACTCCGCCAGGGCTGCCCTTTGTCACCGGTCCTGTTCATAATTTTTATGGACAGGATTTCTAGGCGCAGCCAGGGAATGGAGGGTGTCATGCTTGGTGACCACAGGATCTCATCTCTGTTGTTTGCAGATGATGTTGTCCTGTTGGCTTCATCCAGCAATGACCTACAGCTCTTGCTGGGACGGTTTGCCGCTGAGTGTGAAGCGGCTGGGATGAGAATCAGCACC